>VWZT01010288.1:1342571-1360648 GCA_013397055.1 Pachycephala philippinensis | reverse complement strand
CAGGCTGCTCCAGCCTGGAAGCAAGGGCCCTCTCTCTCCACCGGGTCTCCCACTGGATCACAGCCTCCTCCAGGCATCCACCCGCTGCGGCGTGAGCACCTCCCCCACAGGCTGCGGGTGGATCTCTGCGTTCCCCGTGGATCCCCACGGGCTGTGGGTGGATCTCTGCGTTCCCCAGGGATCCCCGTGGGCTGTGGGTGGATCTCTGTGTTCCCCGTGGGCACAGGGGCTGCAGGGGCACAGCTGCTCCACCGTGGTCCTCACCACGGCCTGCAGGGAAATCCTGGCTCCGGCACCTGGAGCACCTCCTCCCCCTCCTCCTTCACTGACCTTGGTGTTGCAATGTTGTTTTCCCTCACATATTCTCACCTCCTCCTCTTCTCTGACTTGAACAAAAAACTGCATGTACTTTGTTTCAATTTTCTCCCTAAATATGTTATCACAGAGGCGTTACCAACCTCTCTCATTGGCCCAGTTCTGGCCAGCAGCATGTCCATCTTCAGAGCCATCAGGGACTGGCTCTGCTGGAGCTGATGGAAGCTTCCAGCAGCTTCTCACAGAGGCCACCTCTGTGCCCCCCCCATTATTAAAAACTAGGCCATGCTAAACCAACACACAGCCCAAATCCAAAACACAGCCCCATACAAGCTACTGGGAAGAAAATTATCTCAGCCAAAACCAGCACACTTGCGAGAATGTGGTTCTAAAAGCCTTACTTTCAAGTGTTCTCCCCTCAAAACCTTTCCCTCCAGGCAACTGTGAGATAAGAGACTCTATTACAGAAAACCACTGTAGTGAATTGTAGGAAATTGTTAGACACAATTATCCAAAATGTGCCCTAACTGTAGTATTCAAATAACAAGCCATAAGTTATTAGTTCTAACGTATGCTACGTGTTTCTCAGTTACCCACTGAAATTGTATTTACAATGCCACTGGCATAAATATTTACCATCAAGAAAAGATGAATGCATAGGCCATTTTATAGACTTGTGAATTGTTGAGCCTATATTAAGGTCCACCAACCAGCTTTGAATTTTACAGGTAATGAATACACCACCAGAAAAATTGAGCGTGTGCCTCTGCCCTGAACATATTATAGCATTTTTTTAAAAAATTAAAGGTAGAGAAGAATTCATTTCTCTTCACAGGGTTTGAGTAAATTCCAAACAGAATTAATACTAACTTTTCCATTAACTTAAATGGGGTTGGAAGAGATCAATGTATGTGCTATGTGCTTATAATGGCAATGACATTATACTTTCTTTAACAAAATAAGGGAAAGAATTGAATTCTGAAGTCTCAATAAGGCAAGATGAGTTGTGGATTAAATTCAGACTCGAATTAGGTTTAATACACTGGCATTACATTGCTTCTATGTTTTGGTATATTGAAAACATGTTAATATGTTTCAGAGAAGTTTCAGTGGAGTCCTGACTTGGTCAGACAGATCAGATGGATCCAGCTGGACTTTGTCAACCCTCAAGGTCTATTTCCTCTCAGTTTTTCATCTTGGTCACAGTGATAGAGGACAGGCAAAATATTGGAAATATCTTGCATTGCTTTACCTACTGGGAGAAGGATTTTACTTATTCTACAGGCTACTGCTGTGACAGAAGGTCATGAAGTTGATGAGGAGATAGAAGGTTTTGTGATATTTGAGAAAAAATAAAAGAATGAAAAAAATTTCCCATATGGAATTTTGGAACGGCTAGACTCTGGTGCAGTTTAGAGGTCTCTGAGGAAATGGTCTGGGATACTTCAGTGGTGTTGAGTAAGATTTTGCAGGTTTAGAGACAATCTCCAAAAAGGGGTGTGACAAGCCATTTCCAATTTTTCCATCAAGTTGCTCCAAAACTTCTTTGAATAGTTATGTTAATGATGTCAGATCAAGGTTTTTTCACTGTTTTATGTCTGTGGAAGGATTTAACTGTCTGTCATATTTCATTATTTTATTAATCTGCAAGAATTTGCCTTAAGAATTTTGGTGTTAAGCCTCAGGCCTATAGTTAGTACATATACTGAACCATACCTACTGGTTAATGTCTTGAAGTTGGGAGTCATAGCTTGTCTTGCCTTACATTTACACAAATTGCTTCAGACCAAGACCTTGCACTGGCTGCCTGCCAGCACTCTGCTTCCTCCTCTCCCAACCGAAACCAAAGAAGGTGAAGGTGCTCAGCACTCCCGTCCAGGGCAGTCTGACACTCTATATTATTTCTGAAATACAAGCTAATTACTTTTTGAGATATGTCTTGCCAATATCTTGTTTTATATAAAGCATCTGGTGATAGCCAGTGGCATATATGAGAAAGAGAGCTAGTGCTCTTACCTGACCTAGCTGCTTTGTGATTTCACAGCTGAACTCACACAGCCACACTTTACTTTTTCTCGGCTTTATGTTATATTTTCATGCCACCATCAATAGGTTTCCTGCCATAGATGGCATTTCTTTATACCCCTAAGAATCTCTAAAACATATCGTCCATGATATTAGGAAGTCACTGAAGTAAATATGGACAGTTGTGTATTTTTTTACGTGTGACTGCTTTGCAAGTAAATGCTTTGGCGGACAGTTCCGACTAATCTAACCAGTGCACTTCATGTTTCATAACAGTGGGAAGAAACCTTGTTTAACTGGGTTGTCAGCTAAAGGAATTTGGGAGGAGATATGCATATTATTTTGGAAAATCTAAAAACTGTAGATTGCAGTTTCAAAAAGGGCTAGCAAATTGTCAGTCTAGAATGACTCTAGGCATTCACTGTTGGCTGCTATTTGAGGACAAATCCTTTAGCAGGAAGGTCCCTTAGTCTGCAACTCTTTGTCCATTTTCACCCGTGCTCCATCTATTCTGTAGTAGATGAGATCCAATTTATCCTTTTGGAAATAGTGTCCATAACTACACACTGCTTTCCTGGTATGGCACTGTAAAGACTCAGCAAGGCATGGTACTTTATGTATCCATCTATTTACAGCACATTACATATCAAAATATCCCTGATTTTAAGGCAATTTTATAATCAAGCCATTTGAATTAAGTTGATCAAAAGTGCAGTAAAGGAGGTTTCTATGTGATGAACTATTCAGCAATCCTGGCTCCAACTGTGTATATTCAGCATGAGGAAGGCTGTCCTCATGCACTAATCAAGGTATTGCACAAGCAAATTAAAGATTTATTTATCACGTATTTTACTGCTTACACACGTATTTGCCCATGGCTAAAATCACACTTAGAGTCAGCCCAATGTCTGAGGTTGTTTAACCTGGAAAGAAGAGGCGCAGTAGGGACCTTATCACCCTCTACATCTACCTGAAAGCAAGTTGTAGAGGGGGGAGAGGTCTCTTCTTCCAAGTAACAAGTGATAGGATATTAGGAAACGGGTTAAGTTGCACCAGTGGAGGTTTAGATTGAATATCAGGAAAAACTTATTCACTGAAAGGGTTGCCAAGCACTAGAACAGGCTGCCCAGGGTTGGGGTAGAGTCACCATTCCTGGAAGTACTTAAAAGAGTTGTAAATGTGACACTTAAGGATATGTTTTAGTGGTGGACTTGGCAATGCTGGGTGCGTTGTTGAACTCAATGATCCAAAAGGCCTTTTCCAACCTAAACACTTCTGGAAAAGCTGAAAATATCTCCCTTTGCTCTCATTTTTCCATATTATTTTCAAGCCTTTTGCATCAATAATTTTCCCAGGAGTGAAAGCTACAAAGTTCTAGCACCAGCTTTGATGCAATAAATCATAAACTCAGTCCATATTTCATGCAGAAAACCTCAGGGACTGATAGAACAACTCTGTGTCATTCTTAAATTTCCATGAATACAATGTCCTGAGGTGTGCAGTAGGCCTACCAGATATTTAGGACTCATTGCTTAACCTTTGAATCTAGACATCATGCTGGTACAAAATTGAAAAGCAGTAATTATCAGAATTAGAAAAAATAATGGAAATTTATTAATGAATCATCTTTCCCCTTAAGCTGTACTGTAACAAGAAATAATCATCATTATAATGAACAGTGTTATTATTGGACCACATTATGAACACCAGTGATTTTGTACCAAGCTTTTACTGTCAGGGGAATGGTTCATTAACCACAAAGAACACTTCACATTAGGGATTCAGTTTATCTGGCCAATTTAGACATTGTTGAAGTAATTTTTAATTAAAATTGGGATCCTGCATTTTGGAATGGTGTACTGGTTCAAAGGAATTGTAAGCACAATTACTACAATCAAGTTGTTAGTAAATTTTTTCGTTCCGGATAAAAGTTGGCCACTGGTCAATCTGCTAAGCAGCCGTTCTGGCCCACCCTGCAGCTTCAGTACCAATTAGTGGGGTGGTTAAGTAGGGGAAGAGTAAGGCAAAACCTTTTCATAATGTAGAAAGTTTTGTATTTGGCAGGGGCTAGATAAATGAAATTCCCTGTAAAATGTTTTGTAGACAGGGAAGGAAGAATTTTTCTTGTAACCTCAATATCAAAAACTGATTTCTTTTTATCAAGGCAGGTGTATGTCACATTATTTGTTGCAGTAAATATCCTTTGGGGGCAAAATTGAAGCCAGGAAAAAGTTTTCACTTATATTGTTCACAATATTTCATCCCATTACAGGATAATATAGAATTAATGAAATTGCCTTCAGACTGGAGAACAGCCCTGGTCTCCCAAAGCATCAGGCAAGAAAGGTGAGAGTGATGTATCTTAAGGAGTATTCAGATTAAATCCAGTGTAAATGTCATGTAATTTCATGGACTTCTGTGTCTGAAGACCTGCTGAGGATCTGTTACAACTGAAGTGGGGAGTTCACACCATCTTAGGCCTCACTTAAAATGATAATTATTCATATGGGTTCCTGTAAATAAACCAAACTGTACACTAAGATCTGCCATCAGCAAGAAATACCAATTCAAGTTCATTAAGGTCAGGCATCAGTGAGCTGTGAACTGCTGTGAGTGTTTACACTGCTCTCATTCACCTGGCAGCCACACCGGGCTCCAAGTGCCAGCACCACCTTCAAGATGGATAGAGTCATGGAACGTCACTGAGCTGCAAATGATGCTTTGTGGTGGGGGCCCTGGAAGGATAAAGGCTCTGTCTGCATGAACTGGGGATTCTGATGCAAGCAGTGCCAGCCAAATTTTGTCCTTAGAAACTGCAAAAAGTCAGATTTAAAAAAAAAAATCTTTAAAGAGGTATAAAGTTTTATACCTTTAAAGACGTACAAAGACGTTAACAAACTGCGTGTGGTTGGAGGGTAGAATGATGGCCACTCTAATATAAAAAAATTAGACCTCAGAAAGGCACTTCAATGTACCTAAATCTGTCATCTTTCTAAGCAGTGCCAAAGCTCATGCGTATCCTAAAATCAGTATATGTTTCAGTTTAAAGTCCTGAAGAGGAATAGGGTTTTAAACACAGGTTTTGGAGAGGGGGATTCATATCGTGGCAACTTGCCTTTCTAATTAGCCAGACAAAACTGTTGAGTTCATCACCTACGAAGCTGATTTACACCAAAGGTATCTAATTCATTTTCTTCCTCTTGAGATTAATTGTGATAAATCTCTTCCAAATATACTAAATAATGAAATGAAATAAAATGAAATTAAACATATTCTTCATGCCTAAATGGATTGTTTCTCACATCCTAATGGAATATTGTTGAAGAATTACAATAGACAAAAGTGGTTCAAATACATTTGTTAAGAAGTAATAACAAACAAGTAAAGAAAGACCACAGGGATTCCACTAGGCTGGTTTCTCTTTGATTTCCTCATTTTAATTCTCTTATTTTCTTCACACTATTCCCTTTGCTTTCTTCACTAAATAAGTAATTGAGATGTCTTTTGAAGATTCTAATGACTCTTGAAGTCATATTTTTTCTAATGTATTTTGTGTGTGTGTTCCTCCTCAGGAAACAGCTGTGTCTTCTAAGTGGAAGGGAAGACTTTTTAGAAATCTCTGATGGCAAAAGAAGGGCTAGGGATGGGGGCAGGTGTATAGGGAACATGTGAAGGACAATAAATTCTTGTGGTTCTCCTATATTTAATGAACGTATTAAATATGTTATAATGAAAGTAATAAAATGCCTTTCCTTTGAGGAAAGTGAGAGGGATAACCTCTGTTCTCATCAGGCTCACTACACTCAATGGCTGGTGCCTCGGATAATGGAATACAGAAGTGCTCATCCCACCCAAGCCATTGCCATCTTTAGTTTGGGTGTCACAGATGCTTTATACACACACACACACACACACACACACACAAGTTAAACAAGGTCTTCCCTCTCTTGGATATGTTTAGTGGGGTAAATACATCCAAATATGTCCTCTCTGAAATGTTCCGTAGACCTGGCCAGCTTAGCCATTTGCTCTGACATTGAAGTTTCTCCAGGCTATTTGTCTCCCTTGTCAGGGACTCTAAAGTTACATCTAGTAGCAGGACTTCAAACAACACCTCTCTTGGCTCCTAATTATATAAGTACCTCTACAGTTTCTTTTCTACAAGTAGTTCTCTCTGAGTTTTTCTGAATTGACCTGTGCTTCTTGACATCTCCTACTCAGTCTCCATCAAGTGTTCACTATTTGCAGTACTCTGTTAGTGGCCTTGGAGATCAGACTCAGGTCTCCACTTGTTCCTATGGATGCCTTTATTTCCCACTTTGTCTGCATAAAAGGCACCAGACTTTTCTCTGCTACCAAAGAGAACTCTTTTGTTTTAAAAACATGTGAAAAGCTCCCAAACCTGGGAGGTAAAAATTTACACCTAAAAATAAGACATCCATGTTCAACAGCAGGGGTAACAAGAGAGTAAGTTACATAACATAGTAGTAAACTGTTACAGATAGTTATAAGATGAAAACTGATAGAACCAAAGCAAACCAGAAATTTAAAAACCATATTTGGGAGCCCAGAACAGAGGAGACTGTAGCAGAAGATGGTGAAAGATAATCCAGAAGTCAAGAGGAGAAAGTCTCTGATTGGAGCAGGAGGAAAATGATGTAAGAAGAGAAAGAAAGGTGTCAAAAAAGAATCAGATGTGTTGATTTCTTAATGTCTTTTGTGGCAATTTTCAAACCAATATGGTGAGTGTCAATCAGATGTGGGCACCTAATTCGATTTATCTTTCTTTAAAGGTCCTCAAATGCAAATGTATTCAAATTAAGAGCCAGAAAAAGAGGTGGTGGGGGCTGGAAGAAGAAACACAAAAGCTTAAAAAGATTGATATTTCTTTTCACTCTTCTGTGTGATGAATTGAATTTCTGTTAGTAACTAGCACTTTTGCAGATGCTTATTTAATGTCATGCAGGGGAGAGGCAGTAGGTGTGGGCAAGGGAGGTGAGTCATGCCTTGCTCAAGAGGGAACCTGCTGTGATGTTCATAATGCACTGAATCAGGTTCAAAAATATGAAAGTTTCTTTTCTTCTTTTTCCTACACCTTTTGTTTTCTCATGTCTGACAGACACAGAAATTCATGACAGCTTCTTAATAGTCATTTGTACCATTGATAATTAGGCCTGAATACAAATCTAATCCTGAAAGATGATTAATTGTTCCTCATTTTTACATAAATACAGCAAAAATTTATTGTCTTATGTATAGTTGCCTGGTGCAAGAACTCTTTGCAGAGAACTGGGAACTTGGCCACCTCTCCCAGCAGCAGTCCAAACTGGCTGTGGCATATGTTGTTATAGTCTCCAGATTTAAAGATGTGAGGCAGTCGTCTGGCTGTTTCTCTACTGGAACATCCTTTTCTGATGATCTGAATAAAAACCCAGACTGTTTGGGATTTAAATCAGGGGTGCATGTAACACCACAATGCTCTGTCATTGTAAGGCTGGGAGTTGTCTGAAGACATTGCCATCTGGTGTATAGAAAATAGGAGATTTTGATGTTTGAGGGAAAAAAGCTGTGGCAGACTTTTGGAAGAAATGTGATTTGTTTCCCTTGCTTCATTACACTAATTTGTAAGAAGATTCAAATGCCATTTTTAAGTTTCAAATTGAAGTTGTTTAAGCAAGGGGGAAGAGAGTGTTAGTGACAGGAATAAAAGACTTCTCTCTTTTGAGACCCTACTGGGAGACCTTTGTGGATAGAAGACATCATTCAAATTAAAATTAAAAGCTTCTGTCTGGGATGTATTATGCGGGGCACCACCAGGCCTTAAGTTTCACGTTCTTCGTTATTTATTTTGTTTCTCTGTGAGCCAGTTGGCCATGCAAAACATGACAGTTAATTACTCCTCTCTGTTTCCCTCTGACAAATAAAGCGCAAGTAATGCTGGCAAGGATTAAACTGTTTGCTTTTGGTTTACAAGGAATTAAAGCAGTGTGCAGTAAATTTTCCTGTAAAGGTCTTTCCTAAAGCCGTAGACTGGGGAAATAATATTAGCAGCTAATGTTGTGGATGCAGAGCTCGGTTCAACAACCTTTAAATAAACATCCAATATGTTTTTCCCTCTCAATGGGCTTTACTCAAGGTGTGTCACTTGGGCTTCAGCAGATGTGAGTGTTCTACCTGTGCATCCTGCCAGCCAAACACATCCACATCCACATCACAAAGAGGGGTGAAAGAGGATCGGGAAACTGGGGTATGTGGTGGGTTATCTAAATAAAGTGCTGGAGCTGTAAGTGGGGTAGTACTGTCCAAACACCTACACTCCACTTCTATAGGATTAACCACATGGATGTAGCAGCATGAGGTAGGAGTGCTGATGCTTTAGATTTCCTGTGGAAAACTGAGAATCAGTGCCAAAAAATATTGCATGTTGGAGAAAAATCCAGAAAGGCTACACAAATACAGATCTAACCTATCTACCCATAGGGATCTGGAATGCGGGAAAATACACAGGCAAAATATCACTGTATCCTTTTTCTTTTCTAGCACAATGGCTGTGTAATTACACATGCTTGAAAAGTCCTTTCATGTCTAGTTTTAAAATAAATAGTAGTCTAAAGCCTTAGACTGCTGTCAATAACTGTTATTGAAACTTGAAACAGTTAAGAAAGAAAAAAGAGAAAAAGAAATTCTGGAGCGCACTTTGAGGTGCAGGGAGACTGAAAGACCCAGCAACAGATGGAAAAAAAAGGCACTGCAGGTGTAATATTTAATGGAGTGTTAATTGTGCAGTGGCTAAAAATAAATAGGCAGCACAGAGTTTGTTTTTGGGTGAGTGGTTGATTGCAAGTGCTAAGCTCTACAATTAAAATTATAAATGATGAGCTCACTTTTCTGTCCCATGGCTTGTTTTAGGAGTTTGATGGATTTGCCTGTGCAAAGTCTTATCAAACACATACGGAAGAGGATAAGAAAGCACAGGTTGTGGGGTTTGGTAGTCTACTTACTATTTACTCTAGTGTTTAGGAATATGAACCACCCCTGAATCTCTAAACCTCATATCTTACATTCAATGTGAATTGAACTTCTGTTAAATGACAAACTGGATTATTTCAAGCAGAAAGGTAAAAGCACTTCAATTAATTAATTAATTAATTGGTTTAATAGCACTTTAGTTGTTAACATTGCTCCCCCTTTTAATGACAATCAATAGACAGGAAATTCTTTTTAGAGAGTTAGAGAAGAGCTTTCAGAGAATCCCAGAATCACGGAATGGTTGGGGTTGGAAGAGACCTCTGGAGATCAGCTCCATGTTAGCATACGAACTATGAGACTCACATCTGAGGATAACTACATGGTATATTTTGCCTCAACTTGTGATTCAGGTTTAGAGCTGACCAAACTATGCCAAATTGAGCCCTTAATTAATACTGTTATTAAGGGGTTGACCCCTGAGGAAAACCCTAGTAATTTTTGAAATTAGTCCATTCAATAAGTAATGTTACTCTTTGGTTAAGGTAAGGGACTCTAAGTACTAGGTCTTAAAATTGTGTTGTTTGTTATTTATGTTGTTGCTGTTGCTCTTTAAAGGCAGTCGAGTAAAATACAACCACTGGTTATATTTATACGAGAAGATACTTGGATATATTTTTGTTTTCATCTAGGAAGAAGTGCAGGATTTTCTGTCTCAGCTTCATAACAAACCTGCAGTAGGAATGTGCTGCATCCTGTTGTTGCTGTGGGAGTACATTTCTGCTGGTATGATCTTCTATTTTCTCATCTGCTAGAGCATCAGGATGTTAATGCTGTATATCACTCGTGAAATACCATCCAGTAAGTACAAAAGAGTAAGTACTTTCTACTGTTTGCACTTGAACATGCCTGTCCCTTCCCCACAAATTAGGTGAAGCTGATAAAATAGAGTAGAATGGCTTTCTGTTGGAAACACAGCCCACTGAAAAAGGTCAGAAAGTTAAAAGCACATTTCTACAATTCACAGGAGACACAAGACATTAAAAGTTACTGTCTCATTCATGTAACAAAGATTGTGTCAAGAAAATAAAATAGTACGATATTTATCTATTCTTATGAAAGCATTCATCAAAAGATGAGGAAACAGCTAAAAAGAGCATTCATCAAAAGCTAGGAAGAGTTTTTAGCTGTACAATTCACCACAGAAGTAGCAAGCTGCTGCATTTTTGAAAGCAGAGCAACAACACATATCCAAGCTGTGAAGGATTCAAAGGAACACAACATTTCTTTATCAGCTGTCACATACCTCTAGGGTCCTGCTGTGTAAAACATTGGAGAAACCAGAATCTGCAAATCATTCCTTCTTTGAGAGGGGTGTCCCAGGTTTGGCAGCAACCCAGCAGGTAAGAAATGGTGTGTCCTTTCAAGCCAGGCATCTGGCAAGCATGACTTGCCCCCTGAAAGTGCCCACCTCAGCCACATTTGGAGCACAGTGGGGTCCACCGACTGCAGCCCCACACATCTTGGTTTGCTCTGGAAGGGTGCCAAGCGACAGGGCAGGGAATTGTACATCTGTCCTCGCCTGCACCAGACTGGCCACCTCTTCCCTTGAGTCCTGCCAGGATGTGGTGGCTTAGACTGATGGGCATTGTTTTTAACCTCTGAGCAAGGTAACAACGCCTCTTACTGAAAGGGCAGTTTGGCAAGGCAAGGTACCTCAGCTTCCTGGGGATAACTGCACCAGCTCAGAAAGGAAAAAGACTTCTTGCCTTTAAATTCACTGGCATGTAATAATTAGCATTTGCCATGTAAATCCCTTCCCAGAGGCCACGTGCTGCTGCTGCTTACTCTGACCCTTACAGAATTTTTCAGGTACTTTGCAGCGAACAAATTACAAATCTCTCTGAAGAGATGACTGGGCTTTTCTTCAGGTTCAGAGCCCAAAACTTGTTCTGCTTGCCTGCCCGTGGGAGCACACTGCTCATAATATGGCAGTGGAACACTTCTGGCAGTCTGTGGGTGACTCTCACTACTTGCGCATGATTTTAGGAATAAAAACAACTCTCTTGAAAGAAATCTGACCGCTGTTGAACTTTCTTGCTATACGAAAGTACTTCAGAAACTGTGTGTAACTAACTAATGTCCCATTACCCATACACCAGTCCTATGGAATAGTGACTCTTACACTATTAAGCAAATTCAAGGGTATGGAAAAGCGCACATTGTTTATTTGCTTAAATCTTTCTTTTAACTTCAACTTTGAGAGCTCCCACAGTGTGTCAGAGTTTTATGAGCCTTATTCTGACGTGCTTTTGCACTAAAGAAATTGGCTGTGACTCTACCAGGCAGGCTTGAATTTGATGTGAGGTGGCCAGGGATTGCTTAGAACTGAGAGTGATTTGATCCCTTCAGCAACGCCCTTCACTGCATCCTTCAGGATATACAAAGAGGATTCAGAGACTTCACAACTTCAGAGTCAATATTTTTTTCTACCATCCTTCCAGTTTGTTTATTGACATAATTCTAATGTCAGTAAGGTTCATATCATCAAATTAGATTTATTAACCCTTCCTTACAGAATCCTCTGTATGTTTTAAAATGCGTTCAGATAGCTTTGTACTGTCAATTGTGTTATTTCGTTTGCTTCTTTTTCTAATATATGTGAGTTTATATCCATTTTTTTCCAATGTAAAATAACCTTTTTAATCGCTAAAGCATAGTGCATAAAGCAAAAGTGGTTTCATTTATGAAAAAGACAGCCTATCATGGCTTTTTAAATTGCTTTTGTTATTTATATCTTTAAATATTATCCATTAATCATTTGTGAGCTATTCATGCCACATTTGCATCCATTAAAACACTGGGCTGAAAAACCAAGTAGACAACATTTGAAAAAAATGCTTATTATGTTGGATGAGATCCAAAAATAAGGCAATAATACTGCTTCTATATAAAAAATTGGTACTCTTATGACCAATTCATGTATATAAATGTATAGATAATAANTGTAGAAAATATAATTTGACTAAAATATTACTTCTATATTTATTTTTATATATTATATATATTGTATTGGTTTATATATATGAATTGGTCAAAAGGATTTCTATTCTCTCTTTATAGCCATTTCACATCTTGAAAGCCATATATATGTTCCTGATTTGCTAAGGTTTTTCAGCATTCAGATTAAAATAAAACAAAAATATCTTGACAAGCTTGAATTGAAACATAACTTCAAACAAAGTATAATATAAAGAAACCCTGGCTATTTTGATTCTTTTCCAAAAAACAAAGGTTACCATCTTTATTTACAAGTTATTTTAACATTTTGGAGAGGGTTTTCATGCATTTTGGAATGAAAAATCTCTGATTTTTATGCTCCTTATGGAAGGGGATTTTTTTCCCAAACAGTTCCAATAGTGTGGGATAACTAATCTGAACAGTTCTTAGTTTAACTGTTTTGTCCAAAGGTTTTGTATCTTATTATTCCCACAGATCAATAATCCACACACTACAATACACAAGGCTTCCCTTTAGGATTTTAAACCTGCCCACATCTCTTAATCATAAAGTTCTTCCCAGAGTAAGTATTTCTCTGCATCTGGCATGGCAGTCAATTGTGACAGGACCGAAAGGTTCTCGAAGAGGATAATGAAAGATTAATATTACAAGTGGGAGTTAGAATTGCAGTGGTAGAACTTGTTCTTTGGCAGCCTCTAAGATATAAATACCCCAACAAGTAGCAACAAAATTGTGTTTTCTTACTGATGGAAGCATCTAACTCGTAACCAAAGTACTGTCACTGATAATTTTCTTTTATCTTGAATTCAGTATCATCCATCCACTGCATAGGAGGGTTGTGTTCCACTTTTTAATCAACATTCTAAAGGGAAGGTAGTCAGACATAAAATAAAAATTACTGGCAATCCGTAAAATACCACAGGATTGCCCTAATAATGGTTGAATATTTAAAAACCAAAACCAAAACATGTCTCCATATGCATAAATAAGGAAATAAAGAAGGTGGCATGAAATGGAAAAGTTAGTGGTAGTGGCAGCCTAAGGTGGACTGTAGGGTTAATTTTACTCCCCTTTTATTTCGTTCTGCTAAGATTGGAAGATCCTTTCATAAAAAAAAAAAAAAAAGGAAAAAAAGACCCTGATCTAAAAGATAACAAATGACAAAAACAAGATGACAGATACAAAGATTTCAGCCATGTACACATTTCAAAGACTCCCTTTCAAAAATGTATAAAAAGACATCAAACAAAAGCTACACAGATAATTCAGAAAGCCTGAAACCTAACATCGTTTGAAATTTCACACTGGAAGGCCATTTTGATCTAAGACTTAAACCTACACTGCTAAAATCAGTGCAAGCTTTGTCCCCAAGTTAAAGGAAGGAGGCATGCCCTTAATTAAGAATATTTTACAATATAACCTGAATTACAGCTTGCTTGTATTTATCATAGTATAAATAATATGTTTTTCTTAGTCTAAGAACTAAAAATAGTCATGCTGTATTAACGTGAATGAGACAATAAATTTTTAGCTATAGCAATTAATAATACCTGTTAGCAAACTTTCCATCCTCAAAGTTAGTAATTAATCCTTATAAGCAAAGCTAATTGAAGGATCTGTCTTAAATAATTTATCTGAAAGCGCATTATCGTCTTTTTTTCAAGAATTTCTTGCTGATATTTCTTAAAGAAGGGAAAGGGAATGTGATTCACATGTACAGTTGAAATTGTGTTCATTCTTAATGAGGTCTTACTCATTACATGGGATTATTTTTATTTCCAGATGACCATTAGGAATGTCCACTGACTTAGGTGATCTTTGGCAAACATCCTTAATTGTTGGTTTGGTTTCCCAGTGTATGAACAGAAATTAGTATTTGAGCAGTGCAGTCAAATTTGAAAGCTGTTATTTACACTCAAAAGCAGAGACATAAAGGCTGAAAGTATTGACAGCTTGCCCAGATATTCAGAGGAATGTTGTCTTTGGTCCTGCATCTCTGACTAACATGATTGTCAGCTTAACTGACATAAAAGGGACTTTGTCATCATAAAATAAATTTGTTTTACTATATTGATACTTCTTACTATGATGTTCCTTTCTCTGTGAAATTATGAGAGTTATGTTAAATTAGGAAGCGTCTGGCCCCGAACCTTCAGAGTGTAAATCTGTTGCCTAATTGATCATGACCACATTACATCTTTTCCAATATGATTTTCTTTGTCTACATGAGGTGATAACAGCTGCTTAAAGATATTAATGTGTTAGCAAACATGATTTAAATCCTTTTTGTTCCTGTAGTCTGGAGAAGAACAGTAGGATCAATAAAGACAGTTGTTTTTTAGCATTGCCACTTAGCCGTTATGGTTTGGTAATGATTCATCCATCAGATTTTGTACCAAGAACTAAGGATGCTTAAATATCATCAGGTAAAATATTTCCAACTTACTGTTTATTCATCCAAAAAGATTCTCTCCAAAAGAGAGCTTCAATGAAGAATGCTTGGGAGAAGATGGAAAAAGCTTAGAAGAAAATGCTTTCCTAGTTCATTCTCAAAAGTGTATTTTGAAAGTAAGAGTCTTTAGCCCTCGTGCTTCCACACTGGAGATGTGATGTGGCAGAGAGGTCCTCAGCTCTGCCCCATCCCTACCTTCACTCTGAGAGATGGGAAGTGAGCAGAGAGCAGCTGCTGTCCCAAAGCATGAGCTGGAGGAGCTTGTGCCCATGTTTGGGAAAGGTAAGGGGTACTGCAAGTACAGAGCTGGGGTGTGTTCAGGGTCCCTGTCTTCTCTGCAGGTTGTTCTTTTGCCAAGAATAGAGATTATGATAAGAAATAATTGTCTGCAGACTGGAGACAACTCTGTCATAAATATTCTCTCTTCCATGCAGTTTGCACTTTTGTTTCATGTAAGTAGCTCCTTCCTTTTCTTTGATACCTCATTATCCCTCTGCTTCCCAAACTAGCTATACAGCAGCAGCAAGGCTGAAAAAGACTACTTAGCTGTCAGTCTTTAAAACTGCAGAGAATAAGGAGGATGGGAGCCCTCTCTGCAGGTATTGTTTTATTGCATTTTATTAAATCTGTTTCTTGAAGGGGAAGCCAGATTGAAAAAGCAGAGAATGGATTTTTTGCCCTCCACCATAATAATGCTCCCAGTACAAAAGGTCAGTTGCGGATGGGTTTCTTTTTTTTTTTTTCCTTTTTTATTTTTTATATCAAGAAACAGCTATGCTTGAACTTGGCTTCTCAGGAAATAAGTATCTTGGACAAAAATGTGCTTCTGACATAGAAAATTGTAAGCATGACCAGGGGCACATGGACCTGGATCTATCTGTACTGTAAAGGTCTTCTCTTTCAAGAACTGAATTCACAGTCCACCAAAAGAAGAGGAGGGATAAGAGGGGTGCTCCAGCATAGCTTGGTGGTTTCATGCTTAAAAGCAAAAGAAAAGCAAAGTAAATGCCTGCTCTCCAGCCTGAGACACTTTATTTAGGGCCAAGCCTTCCTTGCCTCACCTTTCCCCAGGGTTTCTCTCTCCCTGAACCCATGAATCCAAGGCTAGACATGAGTTATGTGTGGTCGTGGGAGGGACGGTTCAGTCCTGGTTCATGCCTGTTGCAGGTCTTTGGGAGGTGACTGCTCTCCTGCCCTGAGTTTGTGAGGGTTGCTGGGCTCATGGGTGCCCCTGCAGCACCACAGAGGGGATGGAAGCATTTGGGGATCACTTTCTTAGTTGCCACATACCTTGCCATTTCTGATGTCACTGTCATTTCATTTCTGATATGGACTGTAAGGGAACTGACAACTGCCCAAGCTTCCAGAAAATGCTTAAGTCAGTGGTGGATGCTGATTTCTGCTGGTTGATGATAAAACCATACAAAGTCCTGTTCTTTAGAGCAGAATGAAGGCTGATCATGGCAAACATTTCTATGTCAAAATGGGATATTACTATTAAAAAAAAAAAAAAAAGTGTCGAAAAAACCCTGGAAAACATTTTCATAATTAAAAGAAAAATCAGCCCAGATATATTTTTGAAATATTTAGAAACCTTTTTTCCTGAGTGTGGTCTCTGCTGGCCAGCTGCACAGCAACATCTGTCCACAAACCAGCCTCCAACCACTCATTGAACCAAGACCCATAGCCTACAATGTCAACATGTCCCTGCCCTCTGAATAAGTCAGCGAGAGCAAATTGAGTGTCCTCTCCCCTTTGAGAGGCTTAGATTGCCCCACTGGATCCTAGTAAATAAGTTTTTCATTATTGTTTGAAAATAACTGGCAAGACAAGCAGGCTTTCTGAAGAACAAGTCATATATATGTAATTATAATGCAAGTTAATCCTCGCCTTATCATACAAAATAAAGTGCTTTTTTGAAAGACTGTATCTGTGTTCTGAAGACTATTGTGTTTACTGGATGAAAAAACAAATCTCTTGGGGAAGAAGCCATATCTTTGACTTAAGATGCATAATCAATAACCTTGCAAGGCATTCAGGCTACATATTCACTAAGGAGCTGCTTTAATCAAACACATCCATGTCTCTTTTAGGATAAATCCCTGTTGTCAGCTACACTAAAACAGTATTTTCAGCTCTTGTTTTCATAATGTTAGTCCTACATGACAGTTCTGTGTCATCTGACAACCCTAATCCATCTCAAGGTTAGAATCTATTTTGTATTTCAAATCTCCCAAATCTCTGACCACTTAGTTTAAGTAGGATTAACATAAGCACCAGAAACCACAGAGAAGCAACAAAAGCCAAGATTATGCTTTGATCTGCTCAAGTAGACATTTGCTGAACTCCAGCAATACAGTGAGCAGCAGAGCAGAGAACAGGAAAGCACAGCCTCAGAGCAAAGCTTTTTGATGGATGTGCACTGGTAGGAAATTACCAGCTACACTCTGTGCTTCATTAAAATTTTTTACAGAGAAAGTTAGGAGAAAAATACCAGAACTCTTTTTATCAATGAAGCAGAAGCAGATTTTGTTTCAACACCATTGTTAGTCCACTGAACAGACTAAAATCACTCAGGAAAATGTTCCTCATGGTACTGGAATTCAAATCAAGGTTATTCCTGGCCCTATATATGCACTACGAGGCATCTGAATGAGAAGCATTTGTCTGCTTATAAGTGCAGAGATTACCTTTAGCAATTACTACCAGCTCAGTTGGCAGAGTTGGGTAAGCTCTGTCTGCTGTGTACCAAGATCTGATCCTGCATATCTGATGCAGGGTTGATTTAAGTTTAATTAATGAAATGATCTAATGGAAATGCTCAGTTTCATTTTCTGTTTCCTAGACTTAGAATTTATTTTATAGGACAGCTTTTGTGGTTCTGTGCTTATGTGGGTACAGTGCAAAAGGAGTTTTGTTCACTGATAACCCAAGAAACTAGATTAAGAGTCTCTTTATGATTTTTCCTGAGAGAAATGTAACAAGAAACTAATAACTTAAATACTTAAATAAGATTTTAAATAATTTTAATTATAATTATATTTTTTCCTATTCAGCTGTAGACTTGTATAACCAGTCACATGTTAATAATCACTTTAACAATAATATACCACTTGCATTTTTTTCTTTAACAGTCTGATTTTCAAGTGGAAGCCTTCCACTGAAGAAGGATGCTGATATTAATCTCATATTTAAAACTATAGTGTGAATGTTGCACATATTCTGAATATGCGCTTTTGCAAAGCATTTTACAGAACACTGTCTCATTGCTAGAACAGTGACAATATTTTAGTTCTGA
>VWZT01010288.1:1143999-1342242 GCA_013397055.1 Pachycephala philippinensis | reverse complement strand
TGGCAGGAATGATGGGATACTCTCAGATGGGTATAGGGACAAGAGTAAAAGGTATAACATAGCAATTGCAAACACTGAAGATTTTTGGTGGGTTTCTTTTATGTTGGCATCAAAACAGACGTGTCAGCTCTGTCTTTCACAGACAGGTCCTTCAGTTCCTGAGAGAATCACAAGAATTTTTACTAATATGATTCCCTCTTATTATATAGCCGGATATTGTACAAAAGAAAAAAAAAAAGTACAAAACCAAGGCTTCCATCACCAATGTATTCCACCTGCAAGTAGTATGTTTGTCTAGTCCCAATGTGATTTGATGCTGGAGAAACCATACTCCTTACCCACTAGCCATGGAAACTTTCCTTGTTCAGCTGGCAGAATGGGATATGATTCACTGTGTGCATGAGAAGTCGCACAGCTCTGACCCAGCACGGATATCTTTAAAAAGCAGCATCTTAAATACTCCATAGATCTCATTACCATTAATTAGTTCTATTATGATACTGTCTAAAAGTTCCAGCTGAGCATGGACCCATTATTGTTCTGTGCATTGTGTGAGCATGAAAAACACAGTCCGTGCTTTAAGAAACTTAGTGTCTAGATAGAACAGGCAGACAAAAGGAGAGAGAGGAAGAAATGGCACTAACAGTTTAAGTAACTTAACCAAAGTGTCATTTATATTTGGAGGGCTGGGTCTGATATTAGAGCCTGGACCTCCTGCCTTAATGTGAAGCTCTATTTGCATACATTCCTTCTTGTAAATTATCCTTGGTGCATTACTTCATAATCTTTCGTGCTGGTGTTCTCTGTATGAATACATGCTTCATTCATTGCTCAGCCATTTCTCTAATGAAGAAAGAGCTCGTTTCCTCACACATTAAAATACATAAGGTCAGATTCCTCCATCTCAGCTGGTATCATTAGGACTTTTTCTTCTCTGGGTATATCACATACATCAGTAAGTCTCTCTGCCAACCAATGTTCGAAGATTATTTTAAAAGCCTGACCCGCAAAGCAGCTGTTTCTCCTGCTAAAAAGCAATTTAGAAGCCTGAGTGCCACAGATAATATGTGGGAATTGGCCACCTGAAAGTCTGACCCAGAGGTGCTCCCACAGCATTAAATTCATGTCTATGCAAATGGCCCACAGAAAGCTGTGCATCTATAAAACAGGCTAATAAATAGTTTTCTGCATAACATGGGTATTTTAAGACTTAGTGCATCAATGTTCATAAAGTATTAGGACTTTGAGGAGCAGATGGTAATGACAAATTTATATTTTATTGCAACTTTTGTTTTGCTGGAAAATTCCCAGTCAGCTGTGACTGTAAGCATGAAATAATTGTTTCTCTTTTTTATCAGTATTTTTTCCTGTTTCTGCCAACAGTTTTAAATCAATTAGCTTGCCCTCATAGCTGATTTCAAACAAAATGCATTTGTATCCATTATGCTAACAGAAAAAAGTTTCACTGTGAGTAAAATGAGAAATCCCTTGAGTTTTATATCTTTGCCTTTGTAATAATCAAGTTTTTCTTCTGCAAAGTTTTTTACTAGATGTGCTTCTGAATGTACTTCAAACGTACATTGAAGAGGATGTGGAGAGGAACAGGCAGGTATCATTCTTCCGATAATGAACTCATGCTTGTTGGACTAGTCCTAGGAAATTTGGAATAATTTTTGTTAGTGGCTTGGAAATGGCAGAACCAAGATAGAACGAAGTTTAACTGAAGTATTTTTGGGATATTGTAGAATAAACTGTCAGAGTCTTGTGTGGGTCAGGACAGCAAAGCTGTACTTGCAAAGTACTTGAATCCAGACAGCCTGCTTGTAATTTTACTTCCTGAGGAGAAGTACTAAGTTCTCACAGATTTAAATAAATGTTGTAAGTAACTGCATGCCTAATTCCTTGCACAGTTGACTCAAAATGCACCCCTTAGGAGTTGAATTGATACGTACCTGTCAAATACTGCTTTGGTATTGTTTTCTCATGCAAATGGAATCTAGGCAATAAATCAGATCCTTGGTGTGCAATTTTCTTAAGTACATGTCTGGTGTCATTAAACAAACAAAGAAGTAATATACCAGGTTGGAGGAAAGAAGAAAATAACAGTACATTGTTTTAAGAACAGCACAGAATCTGAAACAGCAGTTAACGATCTTCTTTCTTTTAACGATTGCTCTTAACGATATTGTTGACCTAAGTGGTATTCTTTTCCCCTTGCCTCCCTGTGGCTTGTCCTTTTACTCTTTCATTGCATTCTAAGTCACTTGTCTTATATTTCTTGGATAGATGCCTTTACACAATGGCTGAAATGTAGTTCAGTGAGTAAGAACATGGCCAGCTTTATGATCCATTCTGACGATGAGACCCTCTCATACTCCCTACATTTTCCCTCCTACGGTTTACTTGTCTGGTGTAATTACAATATCTCTGGAGCAGAGACAGCCTCCTACAATTCCTGAAGTAAGGCTGGACCTGGCTTTACCTGGAGCCAATAGGTGCTGATGCAACACCAAAGCATCAGGTCACAGGGAAGAATCCTAACACAACAAGATCTGAAGCTGAAGCTGTAAGTCAAAATGCATGAGATTTTTTCGCATGTGGAATCACTATGAATTTGGTGGCAAAAACATAAGAGAAGGGTGTTAAAAGGAACCTAGGTAAATTCTTTGATGAAAACAGCATAAATTTAGCTGTTCAGAAAAGCATGAGAGCATTGTTTGCTGATTTCAGCATATTTCAGTGGGAGAGATCGCAAGTGAATTTGGGATGTCAAAACCTTTCATTGCTGCCTATACTAGTCAGGGCTATGCCCACCTATTAACCTTTTTTCACTGTTGTTTATATAACAATGCTTCATGAAATTATTAAATTTTTAGATCAAAGGCTTTGTCAAATGTTCTGCATCAAAAGCAATACTTCTACAGCCTTAGCAACCTTTGGTCAGGCATTTGATGAGTACATCAGAGCTCAGGCTGCCAAATCTCCTATCTATTGACACACAAAATATGCTGAATATCTGAGAGGTAGACCAATGAACCACATAATATAAGACCGTGTGCAAGCTAAATTTTCAGTTGTAAATTGCAGAATCTTCTGGGTCAGAACAAAACCAGAACACTGTGTGATGCAAATCAGGAGAATGCAGTGCAGTGAATTAAAAAACCTGCCATTTTGAAGCATGCAGACTATTGTAATGATCAACCTCATTCCTCACCAAAGAAGAGAAATCAGTTGGATCTCCACTCACAGAACAATCTGAAAACTACCTTTTGAAGTGTCGCTTTTGTGGCCTTTGTCTGAGCTTGTACCAAATTTGCCCAAATGTGTCCTTTATTGTTTAACTGAAAGGTAGAACAGGGACTTCAGATTTGCATACAATTTGATGCAGAGATGTAGCAAGCAAATAGAACTTTCAGACACAAGCGCTAGCACTAATAATAATTAATAATTAACAATTTTCCAGGGGATATTTTTTTCCTAATGTCCACTCTGCAGCTTGCCAGCCACAGTTTGTCCATGGCCCCTTGATATACTGCTTGGTGTTGCTCAGCACCACCTGGTTTCATCATTCTTGTAACCGCCTTTCAAATAGAAATGGATTTAAAGCAGACCACCAGTCTCTCTGTGCAGATCATATTGTCCATGCCCCACTGCTGGGGTTGCTGTCTGCTGGATCCCCTGAGGCTTCTCCCCTTGTGTCATGGACTTTGTGTGTGTGTGAGTGCAAAAAGAGGACACGCTGGTCCATCTGGGGCCTCACCAGTGCTGAATGTATATATAAAAATAATATATTTGCACCCCCATATGTTGCTGTACTTTTAAGTGACAGAAGGCAAGATCAAAAAAGCACCTTTTTAGAAAGAAGGTGGAAAAATTTGGGTTTGCCTTGTAGCTGTAGCCTAAGACAAAATATAAGACTGGCCCCAATAGCATTCATTTTCTCAAGGATGTTTAGCTGAACCCTGGAAAACTCCACTATTCCAGAGTAGCCAAGATGTTGACCATGATTTGCCTCCCCAGCAGATTTGTCAGACTTATGGTAACAGTAAGCTACTTGAAGGTAAGGACGCTAAATTTTATTAAGAATGGAAAAGACCCTTACTTGCTGCAAACAAACCAAACTCCACTGAGTTCAGTGTGTACCCAGTGATTTACCAGATAAATAAAAGTTATTACAAGGTTTGCTTTTGGAATATGAGAATTACCAGGACAATAAGAAAACAAAGTATTTTTAATCAGAAATTCCTATTGCATATGCCTTGCTAACATGCACAAAGTAATAGTAGTGACAACAAAAATCAAAATAAAGCATCTCCAGGAAAGCACCTGGTAATAGGTAAAGGATGTAATACTGGAAAGGTACTAATCTGCAAATATCCCAGTATAAAAAACGTGGGTTTATATTTTTATTTTCTTGTCTCCTCTTATGGTTCAAAGTTTGTGTAATGAAGAACTATAATGGTTGAGATAAAGGTATTTGACATTATTGAGTTTATTACCTTCCCCTCTGGACTTCTCATTCTGTCTTTAGTGTACAGCTCATTTATTACCTGGGCTTGAATTCTATTTATTAGAGAAACACCAAGGTTATGTTAGTTCTGCCATCTGTAATATGGTAGGCTCTACATTACACATAACAAGATGACCAGGGATTTGGAAAAAAAAGTAATTCCCCTCCCCTCTCTGCTCCCATCACACATGGTGCCATTAAATACAGAACCTTTCATGAGAGATCATTGCTTGTTTGATGCAGTGGATGGAAATTCTCATTTCAATCAGGTAGTGAACCTTCAAAGGAAAGGATCATCAGGAGGAATGGGAGAGACCTTGATATATCAAAACAAGCCTTTAAATAATAAACACACTTCAAACCCAGGGCTTATCCTGCATATAAAGCATAAGGACTATGAGCAAGTCAATGTGAAAGATATTTACAAGGCTATTTTCTACGCAACACAAAACTGGCTACTTTTACACTCATATATAAGGTATATTTTCATCATGAATCACAAATAAATAGTTTCTCTTATGAATCCAAAAGAGGATTTCTGGTTTTAGTCCCATATTTTGGCACAGAAAATGGACACTTTTTTGAAACTGCCAGCATAATAATGGGTAGAAAGAATCTAGACACCATGAATCTTCCTCAATACACTTAATGGGTTTTGTCTGTCCTCTCTGCATCTCCAGCCCAGCTAGTTCAGAATGAAGAAATGTGAAGCATCCTAATATCAGCTTTCTCTCCCTCTGGGTGTAAGTTTGTTTTTAAACAAGTCAAAGAGAGATTTTCTGCTGACTTCAGAGCGCTTTTGGATTGTGTCCAGTCCAACTGGATTGTCTTCTTGGAAAATCATTTGAGAATACAGATACAGGTTGCCCTATGCTCCACTTTAGGCAGCAAGCTCTTGAATGGCCAAGCAAAGTTAGATCTTGTTTCTCATATTTTATTTTAAATTCCCACAGCTTCCTTCAAAGAAGAAGGAACATTTGACATGTTTTCCTGTACAAAAGAAAAACATGTCAAATGTGCCCAGCTTGTGGTCCAGGACCTTTTAAAAGACATTATACATGTAAGAAAACATTGCTGTGTGTCCCATTCAGAGTAAGTGTCTAGAGAAATGTGATGGTGAAACTATTATAAGTCACAGCAAAATAGATCCTTGGTTAATGTTAAGTGGGCTTCAAATGTAAAATAGGTACAGCTCTAGAGGAGATTTAAAGGTTGATAAATAGTGCATATGCCCCAAGCAAAGATACTGAATAGACCTGTGTAACTTCTCCCATGAAAGGAAGAAAATATATGTTGGATGTCAAGGTCAGCATTAATGGAAGTGTGTAAGCACAGGGCATCGATAGCTTCATAGATTATTCATGCATAAAAAGAATAAAGAAACATCAAGGATAGGCTTTGAAAGTAAATATGGGAAGATTTTTACTATATGAAATGGAAAGAGGGATCAGAGACATGAGGTACTATGACAGAGGTGATTGATGGAAGCAGTGGATATTTTTGTAGCACCTTTCGAAGGGGCCTGAAAGGGAGAAGAAAATGGGATTCTCAAAGCCCAAATAAAAAGGGTTCCTCTCTATCACTCCATTTTCTGTTGGCTGTGGGTCAGTTTTTATTATCCATCAGAAGCTATGGCTATTGGATGCACTCCAGGTTGGGGCTTCTGTAATTTCAGCAGAACAGTAAAAATAGAATGAAGGAAAGAAAAATTGATTACAGCTTGAAGGCTGGATATATAAAACTGATAGAATATTCAGGGATATTCCCACTGCCTAACTTTTAGACTAGTAAGTCTAAGTTCAAGCTAGGAAATGAGACTCTTGGAGGGTCAGCAGACCTCTCTAGGTTTTTTCAAATTATGATTCACATGACCTGAGTCGCATTCCTGTTTGTTTTGCCCTCACAAGAGACCTCTGAGTAGCTAAGAAGTCCACTGCTCTAATAGTAGCAACCTAAGGTAAGTGGAGTGAATTCTTTTCCTTGTCTCTCTCCAAGATTCTATTCCATGCAGCAACTGTAAGTAAGTAGTTTTCATTCAGATCAGATGTTACTTATTACATTTTCTTCTCCTCGAGTGTAGAAAGAAAAGAGAGGAATTTGTAGCATGCATTTCATCTTATTAAATTAGTAGATTATCTGCAGAAATAAGTTTTATTGGGGGATTCAGACATATTGATTGGCTAGACTGAACAGAAGCACACGCAGATTAATGTATGAACAACATACACTGAAGAGTGAAAATGAGCATAGAAGATATTTTCCTCCTGGCTGTTTTTGGAGAATTATCTCTGTTTCTCCAGACAGTATTGTATAGGATGCATCCCTCTCACCATGACACTAAGTGTTATACTGGCATAAGCTATTTCACCTTATTAGTCAAGTTCTGCAACAAAATTAATGAGAGAAGAAATTAGATCTATATTATCTTGAATTTTCTTAATTAAAATTTAATAAATAACAAACTCCTTGTCTTCCTGCTACCCTAACCACAAATCACAATTACATGGAAAATCATGAGATTACCATCTTTCTCCATATTTGTCTCCTACTAAGCATTAAATTAGTTACACAGAGATAAATTTTCCTGTTGGACAGTCTGAAGAAGGCAGTAGGATCCCTTTTTTGTGGTCTGTAAACCCAACATTTGAATTCCTAGCATGCACAAAGCAAAAGAAGACTTCATCAGATGCTACCTCTCCTTTAAAATGCCCAGATTTATCCCAAGCATGAAACAGGTCGATATGAAAACAGCTGTTTGAGTGAAAGGGAATATTTGATAGAGCCAAACTCCATTACTCAGACCATTTTTTCCTGAAAAGACCTATAAGTTACATAAAAGTAGTGATGGGCTGTTTTTGACATGGAACTAGGAAAAGGAGTTGCTTGTTGTAATGGGCATGAGTTTCTAAATGAAAGCAGGTCTGAGCTGAACTAGCTTTCACCCTTAGAAGTCAGCTAAGGGCTGCAGAACAAAGGCGATTTTCCTATAACATCATATTGTAGGACACATTACCAGATTTTTTTGAGAGGAAAAGACACAGGGAGACTCAGTTGAGCATTTTACTGCATATGAGCCTGAAAAAAAAAGTGGATTTTCAGTACTAAAAGGACAGCTGAGTGCATTGGGCTTGCAAGTCTCAGAAAAGCCCTTTTTATTAAGAAAAATAATCCCTTTTTATTGTATTGCAGAATCCCATCATCCCACAGTTTCTTATCTTGTCCTCTTTATAAGCATTCCCGTGGAATTACAACACTGAAAATAAAGAAGTGCTTTATTGAGGTTAGGATGATAATTTCACCGGGCCAGATAGCAGTGGGAGGGTGCTGAGTCTCAGGGTGAGACAGACAGATCCTCTTCCAGAGCAGCAGGGACACTGGCTTCTGGGGCAGCCTTCAGTGTGGCTCTCTGCAGCCAGGTAGCGTGCTGGAAGGACTGGGAATACAGGGAAAAGACAGGATTGCTAAGAAAAAGACAGGATTGCTGTCCCATGAGGTGCAGTTGGCAGCACATTCAATAGCCTAACACAAGGGAAGAGGGGGTAGCTCCTGCGGGTGCTGTTGGCTGTACCGACGGTACACAGAGATTTCAGGAGACACAGGAAAATGGTGCATCCTCACTGCCCCCTCACACCCCCAAATGAGCCCTGGCAGGTGACCTGGTTGCAGGTGATCCGTCACATTTGTACAGGGACAGATGGCAACTGGCTGCCAGAAGGATTCAGCTGACTTGAGACCCCCCTCCCCTCTCGGGTGTGACAGACTGGCAAGGATTTAATGTCCCTTCAGAGATACTTTGAACACTCCCACTGCCCATTAATAGCACAGATGGGAAAGCATCTTCTGCCTGCCTATATTGCATTAGGACAGAAGCCAGAAGTCCAGACATGAATCAAAGCAATCCAATGGATTTGCTGTGTAATTCCAAGGTGCTCCTTTCCACCTCCATCCACAAGGTCTTCTGCAGGTAGACCTGAAACTGCTCTGTGGGTCAAAATGGGATGGCTTGCCGGAAGTGAAGTATTGAAGCCAATGAAGTATTCCGGAGCCAAACACTGTGTTCTGCTTGGAGGTGGCTCAAGTTCTGTTGCTTAAGCTCAGGAATTGAGGTCTCCCCTCAGTATTCTCTTCTTCAGGCTGGACAGACCAAGTGACCTCAGCCACCCATCACACGGCTTCCCCTCAAGGCCCTTCACCATCCCTGTGATGTAGAACTATGTAGAACTAAACTTGGTTAATTTTCTGTGAAGATCTTCCTAGGTTAAGGGGGCTGAGTAGTTTAAATCTTGGAATTTATTTGTCATAAGCTTGTCTGTTCTTCTAGGTGGTAGCAATATAACCATGGTAATACAGGGAACAATCATGGATAACAGGAGCCATAGTGAGGAAGCTGCATAGAGGAAAAGGAATTAATGTAGTTTGAGTGGGGACACATTGGACTTTCACATTTTTTCTGTCTCAAGAAAGATGGGTAGAGGTTTTCTGTTTGTCTTGGATGAACCCCAGCAGTGCCGACTGTGGAAACAGGGACAAAAGATTCCTTGTTGTCATTGTTCCTCTGTTTGGGTTTTTTCGTTTGTTTTTAACAAAAAAACTTCAGCAAACCTGATACACAAACACCTACCAACCTCCCTGCCCAATTCCTGTGCATGTGCTAGCTCACTGCCAAAACAGCAAATCCAGCACACACTAAGCATGGCATATTTTTGCATTAAGTAAAGAAGTCATAGATGAACTTGGTTCCCACTTGGGCTGACTTTTTTTAATGAGGACTTCATGCAGAGAAAGATGACTAGTTGAGCACATTTTCCTCGACCCAGTTTCACCCATGGGGTTATATGCTTTATTTATTTTTAAATTAATGATTAGGGAGGAATCCGCAGATTTTGGGTGGTTTATATCAGTGGAAAAAAAATGTGACCAATTTTTTTACTAGCAAGATGGTTTTTTTCACTTTCCATGAGCAGATATTAATCTGTGTTCCATTTAAAATAAGAATTTCACAGACTTTTCTCTAATCTCTTTTATCTTTTCTTCATTCTTGATTTATGATCACCATGTTTGGAAGTGGCAAAATATTTTCTTTTCTTTCTGAAATGGATTATTGTTCTTCTGCTTGTCAGTTCCTCTTGATCAGCCTTCAGTGTTCCTACAACAGAGATTCAGGGGTAAAACTCTTCTAAGGCAGAGTTCTGGTCTCTATCTCATTATCCATTTGAGTTGTAGTTACCATATCAGAATTTTTTCTGAACTGGTATGATGGGACTTTTTTTTCTTTTAGGAAAGGAAAGGGTCATTTTTCTGATAAGACTCCAACAAAAAAGTTATCCTTTACTCTGTCTAACTTGTACAGTTTTTAAAGACCAGCTTTTTAGAAGTGATGCCCAGTAATAGAAAATTGTTAGGGGTATTTTTAAAATTAATTTTTTCAAGGATTTCCTGTCTTGCCAGAAGGGAGTATGGTGCCACTTATATTACTGTTGTTCTGGTGACAAACACGTTCAAAATAATAAAATGTATAAAACCATGCTTGTAAGTCTCACCATGTTCTTGCTTTCCACTCCAGCCTGCAGGTATGTTGTACTATTCAGCTTTGAGTCTCAAGTTTGTTATTATTGTGGTGGAAAACAGCGTGTCCTTCCATAATGTTTTCATCAACCTAGAAACTACAGCAAATAAACAGCTCAAATTCAGCCATTGAGTCTTCACACCTAAGAAGAAGATAATCATTTTCAGTACTTCTTTGGAGACTTCAAAATTACTGGAGTTTTCAACCCATGCCTATTTGTAATCTTATTTTTTGGCTTGGGAGGAGAGGAAAATAATAAAATGCCCCAGTCTTGTTATGAAAAAATAAAAAATTTAGCAATAGGATACCTTTATTTTGTGAGAGAATTTTGTGAACATTTGATTGTGCACCAAAACCAGTTTGGTATGAAACAGCATTTACTTGGAAAAAAATTTTTCATTAGAACAAACAATGCAGTTTTGGAAAACACAAGCTTATGAAAAGTCTGTTTTAAACAATATAACCTCTGTTAAGGTTAGAGATCAGAACTCATAACATTTGTTTGTTTTCACTTCCAGTCACAATGAATAGATTTATTTCACTTTTTTTTCTTTAATTGTTACATGACTCCATTGTTCACATAAATATTTTGTAGGGGAAAAACACTCAGGAATCAAGCTGTAAAAAATCATACAAGACATGGTCTTGCTGCTAGCATTTCTCATGAAAATCACATCACTTAAAGAGCTCTATGGGAAAAAAAGAAAAGCATCAGTAATGTCTTTTTGCTGGATTAATGACAAACTGACTAATGTTCTCTACCCACTTTGTGCCATTCCAATGACATTGAATAGCTTTAAATATGGTTTTAATGGCATTATTGAAATGCTGTTGAACAACTAGTGTGCACCAGAAAATCCGTCCTTTCAAGTACAATAGATTGTATAGGCTCATTTCATGTTTCTTATATCCAAATGAGATTAACACATACTTTTGTTTAAATGTAAGATGAACATAACACTCAGCTCTGTAGCTGTTATTCAGAAAAAGCTGTTTCCACATTTTCTGTTCAAGTGAGAACTACAAGAACAGGCCAGAAGGAATCATAAATCATAAATAAATGCATTTTTATGCAATTCAGAATTCTGCAGATCCTCTCTGACCACTGCCTCACAAGAAAGCAACAAAATAATCCAGTATTGTAGAGGGATGATGGGTCATCATTCCTCCATGAGATACATAACCTGTGATCCATGATCTACATCTCTGTGCAAATTGCCCCATGTTACCACAAATTAAACTAGGACATGAATTTACCTCTTTTATTTCAAAGGCCACAACACAACCTAACTCATTCTGAAGCCTCCTCTATAGAGCTGACAGAGAATAGTTTTATGAATTAAGCGCATTGCTTTCACACTAATGATCCTAGTTTTACAATGAGTTAATAGAAAATATAAACAACATTTTTTACAACCACTAGTTAGTGCAACGTGTGCACAATTAGCAGCCTTTATGAATACCCTTTCATGTATTTATTAAAGAGTCCATAAAAATGCCGAGTCCAATATATTTAGCATTTTTTCTCCTTCCCTGCAATAAAGCACCTTAGTATGAGTAGGAAAAGAATGACAAGCTGAAGTGCTTTGCATCCCAATCCATCATTTAAATTATGCAGGAATTACTAGAAATGAATTTTTTGTACTTTAGCAGAGCTCAAGTGTTTCTTAAGCCATAACAACACAATGGATGTGGTGATCACTTCAGAATAATCATGACACTGAAGCTCCTTCTGGAGTTTAAAAGACCATTCAGATATTTTTCTCTATTTCAAGCAGCTTTCAAAGCCCAAATTCTCTCTGCCAGTAGCAGTGCTTAACTGCATATGAAACTGAGAGGTGTTTCTCCATTGCTCATCAGCTCCTGTATCTGGCTCAGCTGAAATATCAGCACTAAACACAGCCTTGAAGGGAGAGAAAGACACAGTTTTTCAGTAAGAAGGTAATTAAAAAAAAAAACAAAAAAACAAACACATAAGCCATATACCTCAGAACTTTTTATTATTCTCCTTTTGGGTAACTGAGGCTGATCTTATGAAGATATGAATTACACCATTCTGCTCTCTATGGGTATAATAATCAAAAAGTGATTACATCTCATCTTCATACCTCGGAAGATTTGCTCTGTATTTGTCATTCTATCTATATGCAGAAGAGACAATCCTGAAGTCTTCTTAAATAAAAGATAATTTTTTTGGTTATCCACCAAAAAAACCTGAGAGAGAATTCACCTTCCAAGTCACCATCAGCATTTTTAATTGATTTGCTCACATATTTTCCATGTATTACTGGAAAATTATGAAGTTATCTGTAATTATAGTTATGATGAAATTCGATTATCAGGTTAAAAGGAGTGTCTTTATAATTACAGTGTAAATTTGGTGGAACTATCATAAGCTGCAGATTTTGAAATTTGATTAGAATTGATCAGTGATCAGCATTTTGCAAGCTGTCATTATCAAAGTTATTCTTCTGAGGGTTGTATTCAAAACTCTAAACATATGTCAGTAACACTCATCTCTGTAAGACTTCACAACTAAAATTAAAATTTCCTTAGATACTGATTTTCTAAAACCTTCCTGAACTCTAAGAAAATTTGTGTATAAATTCTTGCTTTAAAAATTGCTCCTGTCTCTGGCATGAATACTTCCAAATGTCCTCAGCCTTTGGAAATGTTAAAATCCAGACAAGAACCTTTGTACTTCTGGATTACATATTTTTACGTCATAAGAATCACACTGTGGGATCCTGACAAATCACTTCACTGCTTTTTATATCCATGCTTTTAGCTTTGCTTGATGAAGAATATGTCATTTCAGTGGTTTGGTGATTATCTTTTCTCACAAAATATTTGGTGTGGCCTTCAGGCCTCTTGAATACTATTGGTGGTGATTCCCATCATCTGTCCAGTTTCCATGGAAGAGAACTGATCAAGGGTTCACTGGAACAACCCCTGGGAAACCCCCCCAGCCTGCAGGCTCAGGACAGGCAACTATGTCATTTATGCATGGCTACCACAAAATGAGGCTGAACAAGGGTAGTGTTGGGGGTTTAGAACATCATGTTTAACAGTAGCTGGCCTCCCTGTAATTCAGCACTCAATGTCCCCACTCTGAGGACACAGCACTGCTGTTCTCCTCATCACTCAGCTGAAATGAAAACCAACTTCTGACCACTTGTACTCGCGAAGATTCTTTCACCGTATTTTTTCTGGGTTTTTTTTTTCCCAGATTTAAAACTTTTGCCCAATTTGCACATGCCTAATGTTATTAACACAGAACTACAAAACAGTCAGTACAGTTTCACAGTTATATAAAGGTACAGAATCGGCCTAGAAAGGCTCTTAGAAGTTGTTCAGTTCACACCCCTGCCTCAAGATACCTAGAACACAACAAACCATTTTTTTGCCATGAGACAGATAGGTAAGAAACCTTATTTAAAATTAGAAACTATTAAATTGTTGCCATATTGTATTCTGGCAATAGCTACCTGCACGATAATGGAGGGGAGAATTATTCCATAAAACAGAGAATGAATCTCAAGTGAGGTAAATCAACAAGCAGGCTGATCTCAAGCAAGCTCAGCACTGGCTGAGGAACTGATTCATAATTTATAATTCAAAGTATGTAGGTCTTGGTAATCATCTAGATGGAAAGCACTATTTTAATATAAATCCCCCTGAATCTATTATCTATTGTTTGGCAGGTACTGAATTAAGTGCAAACTGAAAAGTGTGTTTGACAAAAGAAAGGAAGATGAATGTTTGTGGGTAGAGGAAAGCAGATTTCTGGAAAGGCTAGGGTGAAGGAAAAATGAGATTTATTAAAATTAATACGCAGTGAATATTGGTCAAAACCAGCTCTGCTATTCATAGAATCATAGAATTGCTTGGGTGGGAAGGGTGGCCTTTAAAGGCCAATTAGTCCAATCTCCCTGCAATGAGCAGGGACATCTTCAACTAGGTCAGGTGGCCCAGAGACCCATCCAACCTTACCTTGAATATTTCCAGGGATTCCCCACCTCTCTGCACAACTTGTTCCAGTGTTTTGCCATGTTTGTCATCACAAATTTCTTGCTTATATCTAGTCTGACTCATCTTTAAAACCATTACCCTTTGTACTTTGCAAGAGGCCCTACTAATAAGTCTGTGCCCATTTTTTTACAAGCCTCCTTTCAGCACTGGAAGGCCACAATAAGGTCTCCCTGGAGCCTTGTCTTCTCCAGGCTGAACAGCCCCAACTCTCTCAGCTTTTCCTTACAGAAGAGGTGTTTCATTCCTCGGATCATTTTTATGGTCCTCCTCTGGACTAGCTCCAACCACTCTATGTCTTTTCCATACTGAGAGCTCCAGAGCTGGACGCAATATTCCACAAGCAGTGGGACACAGACCTAGAAGCTCAAGCTGCAGTCAGCACAAACTCCTTGATGCAGGGAAAAGCACTCTCTGCAGTGGCAGCACCTGAGGAAATTCAGCACAGAAGCCATGGGTTTCAAGCAGTCTCTAGGCTGCTTCATCTTGCATGGGAACAGCTGGATCACAAAAATCCTGGTTTGCTGCCGCCTTTGGCCATTTTAGTGTCTGTACACAAAACAGTTGGATATGAGCTACTGTGTGAGGAAACTTTTGATACTTCTCTCAAGATTAACACTAGCATGAGGATGTTTTTATCCTATCTGTGCTTTCTAAGTGTTTGCCATATCGATCTAGAAACAGCATTCAGGTATCTAGCCTAGAATGCCTGGTTATTTCAAAGAAATTCCATCCTGTGATCCAAAGGCTGTTGTACAGCTGGGGGGTTAATCACTTAAGTGCCCTTCACTGGATAAATGTTGTTCGTTTGACTTTTAAATTAGAAATATGAAGCACCATAGGACCTGGCAGACCAGCAAAAGGTTGTGCAAAATAGTTGTATGTTACTGATTATAATAATTCAAAGTCCTTCTGCAAGAGCTGTAATTAAATGTCCTTACAGCTGAGTACATTCCCTTTTTCATTTTTTTAATCCGCATTTTTTTTATATGCCTAGTTTCAATACTGCCTGGGCCAATCCACTCCCCTGACTGATGCCTACACTTCAGTGACATGCACTGCATGTCAAAAGTCTTTCTCAACTGACACGAGAACAAAACATCTTTCAGGGGCTGCACTGTACTCTTCTTTGCAGTAAGAATTGGAAAGCTGGGCTCTGAACAATGTCTTTTAGAAAACTTCCATTCTATTCTGATCCCATTTCACTGCTAATGTTCTGGATTTGGTGAAGTGACAGTTTCATGTGTTTCATTGCTATAGTAACACTAACAAAGAAGCCTTCCTAGCTTAAAGGAATTTAGAGAAACTGAAGAAGATGGTTATGTGAAAGATGAAATTGTAAGCAGATATGAGGAACTTAATCTCTCCTTGAAAAAGAAGAATCTTTTAGAATTTTTCTGAATTCTAAAACATATTTCATTCTTCTTATTTTGTAGTGGTCTGATAGTCCATGTTAGAAATGAAATGGCCATTGTCCTGGGCCCTTTCATAACACAGGAATCTTTGCTTTGAAATCCTAAGATCACAAAAAGAAAAGTGAAACTTAATATCTACTTCTTACAAAAGAGGAACTGAGGCACAAACGGATTTAGATTGAACATTAATCTCCTGAGTCTGTTTATCCACAAGTCTATAATTTTACTCAATAGCAGTGTGAGAAAAAGATCATAGATATTTATGCAAACAGATGTAAAGGAAAAGCTTCTTTTCAGTTTTTAATATTTCTTGTGAAGTTGTAAGAGTGCATAGCTCTTGAAGAGTGCTGTCAGTGCTACCGATAACTTGCCTTACTGGTAATTGCTGGTAAAGTCAACAATTCATTAAATAGTACTCAGAGAAGCACAAGGTAGGAGTACAGCTCTCTCCCACCAGTTCTTTGAGGGCTCTTGTGTGTAATTTGTCTAGACTTGCTCAATTAGATGTTGTCTAACATCCCCCTCAGTTTCAAATAGACTTCAAAATACCTTATCACCCTCATGCAATACAAACAAAACTCTTCGTCTTTGCTCAAGTACAGACAATTTTTTGCCTTTTCTGTTCATTATTAGTACTATTACATTTTCCAGATATTAAAAGCCAGCAGTTTGGTGGACTTCCAATAATTTACTTCTCCAAAGAACAATTCCTTCAAGTTGTCGTAGATACTTTTCTTAGGATGATATGAATCTCTTCTGTTACTCCACTGAGTATAAAGGCAGCTTAGCTGTTGCTTAGTTTGGGGAGTTTTCTGAAGGCTAAGGTTAATAATTCTCATCTACTCACTCGATCTGCTGAGATCAGTGGTCCTGATACTTGAAGAATTACTTGCGTCTTGTTCTAGCGAGCAAGTTCTGATTTCTTTTTCTATCCAAATTCCATGTACTGCAGGATGAAGATCTAAAGACCATGGTTACGATCTTTCTAAGGACAGTAAAAACCTTTCATTTCCCACCACAAAGAACAACTTTGATGACACTCAAGGATGTGTACTGCTTCCACTGAAAATTTTTGGGGCTTCTGACATTTTCTTTCTCTCTTGCTTTGTTTTTTTGGTTTGCTTTGCTTTTAATAGAAAGTGGCTTGTATCCTCAGCTGCGTAGGTGTTTTAAAAGTTGGAAATGAGCATTCCTAAAGAACTGTGAATTTTGGATTGTAAGAAAAAGAATGTTCAAGATTTATAATTTTACACAGCCTTACTGCTGATAAACCAATCTCATGGTATTTAATTGCCTGACACATCCTCACAAGACACAATATTGCTTACAGTAGATAAACAACAACTTAGCAATAAGAAAATCACTTCATACTTTCAGTGCCACAATGGTGAGATGAAGATATAACAAGCCAACAGAATAGAAAGAATGAGAAAAGTCTTCTTATTCAACTTTAGATGTTGATTTTTTCAAATAAGAGAGGAACTTGGAAATAAATCTGAAAATAAATGGGATCATAATAATAAATTTATCTTATTCAGCTTCCATGTCTCACTATAATGTGCAAGTGCCTTCAGCAGATAAGTAGGGTAGTATTTATCCTAAATGCAATTCAGGTTTATCATGAGAACAGATTGCTTTGCCTTATATCCTTTCCAGCCAGCTTCATGGTGGTGAAGATAAATCAGCTCATAATATCACTTCCAAAGGATTTGCCTTGCCTCCCTTTTATTGACAAATATTTTTTTTACAGGACAGACCAACGTGTGAAATCAATCCGCACACATGACAATCCCTCATGCAATGACAGAAGGATGAGCAACAGCCATTAATCTCTCCTTGTCACAGCCAAGGACTATGCAAAACAATTTTAGAAAGGAAAAAGAAATGCTAGCCGGTCTGGGGAAAGAAGGAGGTCAAATCTACCTCAAATGAAGAATAAAGCAGACAAAAGACTGGATGTTATCTCACCTGTGTGAGTTGTGTTCAAATTGTTGCAGTTAATTAGATTACTCCAATCCAGAATCCATAGCAATGCATTTATATGACACCAACTGAGTTAGAATGTCCTATCTCAATCAAATACACTCCCTGCACTGAAGTCAATTCCAATTTATAAGGGCAGTGCAAAACCTGTTTCAGGTTACAGAAGTTTTCTTCTTGAGTATTTATTTTCTTCATCACAATCTCACTTCCTGTTCAATATTTACTTCATCTTGATGTAGCTTAGTAATGAACACATCAAGGATGAATGTTCAACTCATAGGAAACAGCTTTGTCAGCAATACTTTAAATTTTTGGAACAAGGAAAATTATTTTTTCTGGCTTTGTCTTTCTCAATGTTATCAACCCATGCTGCATCCTTAACTAAACAACATTCACTTTGAGATATACGTTTTTTATATCATGTTGAGGATAGGGCTGATACACAGTAGGTGAAGGTGAACACTTGCGTTATGGGCACCCAGACACCCTCTGTGGAAATGCCCTTCATGTGAGAAGCTGAGATAGTTTCTGCAGCTTCTCACATGTGTTCTCCTGCATTCAGAGCATATGCACTTGAATGGTAGGAAGCTATTCTGTATTAGCAAGAGGAGAACACACTCTTTAAAGTCCATTAGGACACAGTTGAGGTGTTGGATATATCAATTCTTCCAGTTTTGGAGTGAAACATAATAGGAACAACTTCCCCCACCAACAGATAGTAACAGCAGACATTGATAGAAAAATTGCAGTTGAAACCATGTTAGCAGTTGACCTTAATTCAAAAGTCTGACAGGAGACCTGAGACTGCTTTTTGCAACTGCCCTCAAGGAAAACAGGAGAAGAAAGACAGGAGAGCATAGGGATGAGACATTGAAGATGCAACCAGGGTAAAAGGAGAATGAAATCAGCAGAAACAGTAATGAAGAACTTTCACAACCAGTTTACAAGTGACGGACTCAAAAGCAGGAGGAGGATTAGGAATGTTAGGGTTGCAATAAGTTTCTCTGAGATCTGTGCAGGGTAAGGCCATTATAAATTTTTAGCTTCTTCATTTAAGTTGATGCTGTGAGCTTCAAAAATTTCTTTGTAGAAATTTGCTTAGCTCCGGACAAGCTAAATCTAAAACAAACAATGACAATGAGATTAATGAAGTTATCAACAAGCAGAGAGAAATACAGTGCTGGAGTGTTTGGATACGTCACATCCTTAAGAGACAAGTTGAAACTTCATTATTTACTGAAACTTGCAAAATTCCTGGTCTTTACCAGCAGAGTTTTAATGTTATCCATTCCAGCTTTGTAAACATTTTATTATCTCCAGGTGCAAGAATTTATTTTATAGCACATTTAAAAGTAGACAAAAGGCATCCATATCTTTTTATCCGTAAATCCCCAAAGTAGTTATAACTTAAATTAAAGAATCCAAGTATTGATTAAAACATTAAATGCCAAAATAAATGTGGCAGGTCTATGCAGAGATGTCAAGTGCCGTCAAACTGCAGCTCTCAGTAACTAGTAACACTGTCAAGTAAATGTCTTTCACAGTTTAGAGTTTAAGAGCTCTTTATAAACTTGAAAAGACCTTTCCTTTATTAGACTGAAGTGCTTTAGATGGCCTCTGACTTTTTATTTTGTGAATTTTTAAAGTAATGTACAGAATGTCTAATATGGTTTGTGTTGCCTTACCAAATGGAGGAAACTGGATATTAAAGAAGAAGCGAGTCAGGTAACTGCCCCATCCAGAGCTTCTAAGGAAATTATGATTTATTCCTTTGTTTCTCACCATTCATCATCAACACTCACCCTTGAAGGGTCCAGTCCTTCAGAGGTGTAAATCAGCAAAGCTCCACAGGCTTCAGTGCAGTTATGCTAATTTACAGCATGATCTGTTCCCTTACTTTTTATTTCTCTGAGTATATGAAGCACCTAGGAATGCTGGCAATACTTTGCCGTGACTCATTATTCATCATTTATCTACACTGAACTGTCTTTTTCATCTATTAGTCTTTAAATATTCTAAGCCTTTCCTTATCTACCCACGCTTTTCCTGCTATTTACCTTTCCTCTCACATCAGCAACTACCTCTGTCATCTTGTTATCCATACTCTAATTTTCCAGACCAAATCTCTACACTGGTATTACAAGTGTTCCAGATGCTTAACACACAAAAAAATCAAATTAATTTTCTTATTAGCAAAAAATTGGATTTTTATAAGCTTAATTATTCTGCCCTATTAATATGTGGCTTCTCCAGCATCCAAGTTCCTTCTGTTAAACAAAGGTTATGTCACTCCTAGGAAAGGCCACTATAGTGATAAATGTAATCTCACTAGTGGACTGGTTTTGATAGTGACCAGCACTTTTAGTTCAGAGAAAAATATGATGCCTGCAGGGTAGACAGGTCCATGTTCAGAAGCAGAGTCTTCAGCTCTTATCTGACTGGGTAGTGCTTTTTGTCTTTTTGTGCTCCATTAACTAGAGATAAAGCAGCAGTGTTTGTGCAGAACGAGCAATCCATTTCCACACGCTCTGGCAGCCTTAAGGCACCAGCCAAGGAACACAGAGAGTCCAGCCTAAAACCCACCTTGCAGGCAGAGTGGAATGAAGTGTCCCAGAGCAGGTGATGCAGAGCCAGGGCTGGAGGCACACACTCAGGCAAACAGGAGCACCAGCAGCTGGGAAATTCTGCCGGGAGCAAACGGGCCAGCACTGCAGCACAGAGTGAAGGGTGGCTTCTGAGAGCAAGGCCAGCACAACAGGGATAACAGTCAGAGCCCAGGCTTCTGCCTCCCGCTGAAGGCATCAAGCCTTGAGAATTTTCCTGCTCTTCATCTGTAAAGCTCTGTCTGGATTAGTCTGCCTTTCAGTCTGCCTCATAAAGCCATCCCACCTAAAGGGACAGCACCGTTTCTTGTCAGCAGTGTTTAGTGACACTTGTCCTTCACCCCTCAGAGTGTGGATCCACTGAGAGGAACCCAATGGCACCTGAACAGGTAAACATCTGCTATGTCCCTTCATGGCCAGCACATCCCAGCAGTCCTCTTGCAGTGTACACCCCTGTAATGGCTGCCTTTCCTGCTCCAGCACAGTCCTCTTCACATTCCTCAAACTCAGTGGGTCAAACTCAGTGCATATGTCCAGGGACATCAGGCTAAGATGCTTTCCAGAGCTTATTTCCAGTGATCCTTTGCAGCTGGATAATATTTTTTGGTTTATTTCCTAGCTAGGGGGCTCCCTTATCTTCCAGATTACAGACTCTTTTTGTTGCAAAAGTCACATTTGCTGGACTAGAAATTATTGTCACCCTGAAATGGCAAAGAGCCAAATTTCATCGCTCTGCTACTTCAGTCCCTGTGCAAGAAATAATTCCAATAAAGTGAAAAATTTATTTTTCATCCTTTTTTTTTTTTTTTTTTAATGAGAGGTTGCTCCACAGCTATCATTGTTACAAATAATCCTGTTAAGCTTTAGGGTAGCTGTATACACATGCTTACCCTCTGCATTTTACTTCCACTGAAATGAAATGGTTTTTTTCCCCTTGTGGGAATGCCAGTGTAGCGTGTACTATCTTAAAGCACAAAGCTTAGAAGAACAACAGTAATTGGCATTTCTTCCAAAGAAATGCAAAATAAGCTTTCCTCCATGCTTTTATAAGACATAAACAGAAAATAAGGAAAAATAGAGCTTCTCCTCTGCCATTAAGACAGAGTGGACTCTCCAGTTAATGTGAGCTTCATGTCAAATCAAAGTCAGAGAAAAGAGGAAGGCTGAGCTTTCTTAGTCCCCATGGTGTACTTGTTGATCGTGTTTTAAAATTATCTAGGCTGACCCAAAAGCAAATTACCACATGTGCAATAAGGACAACTGAGGAGCAATAGTTCAGGCATGTTAAGATCAAAACACATGGCCATTTACCAGTGTGTTCTCAGTGCTTTCCTTCAGGATATCTGGCCCTCAAGTAACTGCCAGCATTTTTATACACCAACACTTATCAGCCAATATTGTGACAACGTCTTCACACTGTGAAGAATTTGGACTGCCCAGTAAGAAGGGCAATTATCAGTTCACAGTCTCCTGTAAACAGTCATCCTGTGGTCATAGGCAAAACTATCACGACTGGGGAGATTTTACTTAATTTAGCTTACTACCAACTGATTTGAATAATTATCAATTTGAGTATCAAGGAGGTGATCAGTACCAATTAAATGCTTTGGGAAGAACCTTTCCTGGCTCAGCATGTTCATTTATCCCCAGGGAAACTCTTTGAGCAAGAAGATCAGACAATTTTTTCACCCTAAAGTGCTAAATCTAAAGGAAACAACCTGGCATTCTTCTTTTTTTTTTTTTGATGGAGCCCAGCCCAATATGCAAGAGCAGGGTCTAAGAATACCTTCCACACCAAAGGGATGTGCATGAGTAGCATGGGTAGCACCAGAGACACACTTGGGCACGCTTGGGTGCACACCTGACCAGCCAAGTGTTTCTGTGAGATAGACCTTAGGATGTGTACAGCCTTTTGCAGTTTTCCATGGAAGAAAAGTTATTATCTAAGGAAGGCTTTTCAGTATACCAATTTTATCTTTGAATGTCTAAATTCTACCTCAGTTCCACTTGGAAAGTCATGATCCTAAGGGCTGGTAGAATAAACCATGATATTAAATTGCAGTTTGAAACTACAATGAGCTTTGCAAACAGATTTGCCACTTTTCAGAATAATAAGACAGCAGTTTTAGCATACGTAAGAAAATGCTGTAATGTAACATTATTTTAAGAGTTCCCATTTCTGTAATGAGACTGAGTTAAACTCATCAGCACCTATTCATTGGCAAAGAAAAATAAACAAAGACAATACAGCTTTAGCCTGTTTAGTCTCAATTTCTCCTCTGTCTGCCACTTATGCAGCACTAAAGGACTGATCTGATGCCTATTAAAGTCAATGACAGATCTTCAACAGATTTTGAATAGAGCAAAACTGGGTCCAAAAGTTCCCAGAGATTTCTTCTGCCCAGGTGAACAGGAGTACTTCACAGGAAGTGCTGTCAGCACACGAGGCACTGCTCAAACCCTAACCATGCAGCTTGTTAACGTGTGTTCCCCCTCTGAGTGACAGAGCTAGCCATCCTCTCTGCAAGGCAGCAAAATTGAATTGACAGCTCAAGCAGAGGGCTGCTGAGTCCTGGGAAGCCATTTTGTCCTCTTTGCTGTAGCATTTCTTAATTATTTGCATAAGTAAAATGCTCCCTCTGGTTGTCCACTGACGAAGGAATATGTATCTGCCCTTCACTACTCCAATCAAAGCATTTACACATGCACTCACCTATAAGAAACTTCTGGGAGGGACTATACACATGCTAAAACCCAGATATATAGATTAGAAGTGGATGGTGGCTAAGATGGACACATGGGGAATACTGCTGCTATAATCCATTTTTAATAATAGTAATGTTTCATTTTACAGTACACAGGTATATCAAAAGTAAAGCACTGGAAAATATGGAGATTGATCCCCTACTTGTTATACTGGAATTTTGTCATAGTGGGAGAAGTTAATGGAACTAAGCTGTCTTTTTCACTATAGTCAAATGCTATTTCTTTTTTGTTGCTATAATTATGTGGGATCTTCCCACTAGGTAAAGCAATCTAAACTCATGTTTGGAGTCTGTATAGAGTAGGATAACCAAGAAGATATGTACATTTAACTTCAGTGCTTGAAGCCTTACAATACACTATGGAAGAGCAGACAACATGAGGAGTACTGACTGGAAGGGCAGAGCACCAGAGCTTCCCACAGAAACTGCAGGAAAACTTAGAGCTTATCATTGAGAAAAGAGGCATAGGAAAAAAATAATGTGGAATGCCCTCGAGAAATTTCTTATGATACTTCTGAAACACAGCAACACTGATGTTTCTATTGCCACAGAACGAAATGCTAGCCCTGATGTCTAGAAGCACATCCACAGGAGCAGCCCCCTCCACAACCCAAATGCCAGTAACAGACCCTGTTAAAATCCCTTCTGGTGAGCAGCATCTTTCTCCACACCAGAGGAACTTACAAAGTGCTGTATAACCTGTTTTTAGCTATTCCAGGCAGTTTCCAGCACAGTTTTTCATATGAAGAATTCAATGCACCATAATAGGGAGGACAGCTGAAGTAGTCATCCTGTAGCAGCTCAAAGGCAAAGTTTAGAAGGCAGGTCTGGATTCTTGCTCAGCAGTGGAAACAAGTTCCATTTTTTGCCTTGTTAGTCAGTCTATGAACAATCACTGCAGCTAGCAAAACATAAGCTGGAGGAAAGAGTACCTGTGCAATAATGATTGAGAGGACAAGAAGTGCACTAAGATAAATTCTGCACAGAATCAATACGGGCAGTGTTCATCTGTACCAGAGAAGGGAAGAGAAGAATTTGAGAATCACCTGCTGCATATCTCACACAGAACCCAGTGCTCTAAAAGTAAGGGTGAATCAATATCAGCACGCATCCTTATGAGAGAACAAGGGTTCATATTTTTGTTGTCAGGGAAATTCCTTGGATGGGTAAACCTGTGGAATTGGAAGCGTTACTGAGAAAAATGTGAGTTGTGAAAGACAAGATAGAATCATAAATTAAACAAGGGGTTCTAGAAATAAATGTGCCCTCAAAGCTGCCACTATGACTAATTCAGCATTATAAGTACACAGCGCAAAGCCTGTCTTTATTAGAGCCTGGCATCATAAACCAGCAGGAATTTTAGTTGCAATAAAAAAAAAACAGAGGGCATGCAGTGAATTTTAAAAGCCAGGGTACAGTATGGGACTGATCCAAAGCAGAGGCACTGGCAGGATTCCCTGATCAACAACTGAAGTTGGCATTTGATGCCTCTCAGCAGTTGTGTGCAGCAACAGGTGGAGCAGGGAGGCAGAACAGGCTTTTGAACAGCACTCGAGATGCCCACCCTGGGCTCTGTTTCTGGCTGCAGCCCAGCAGGCATCTCCCTGCCCTGTGCCCTTTCCCTTGGCGCTGCTGCAGCATCAAAGCCCTCTTCCCTCCGCTCCTCCCAGGTTTTGCTGACGGCGCTTTGGAAGACACTCAGCACAGCAGAGGGCTGAACTCACCTGGGCCTTCAAGGAAACCTGTAGGACTCTGGAGTCAGAGGTTGCTCAGTGGTTTTGTTGTAGAACAGATCAATTACAAAGGCAACATATTTACCCCTTTCTTTCAGGCACACCGTAGAATGAAAAAAGTGAATGAAGCACAAAAATGTTATGGGGTTGGATGTTTTGTTTCCTCATTTCCTGTGGATTCTTTTTGCCTCAAAATATATAAAATAACTGGCAAAATCAAATCCCGTAAATATTCAGCACACAAACATATTGAAGCACAGAATCACAGGACATTTCACAGAAAAAATCTCAATGTCTGGTTATTTTAATCTCTCTCCTCATTAAGTGGTACTGGGCAAAATTCAACAAAAACAAACTGCAATCCCCATCTAAGCCACTCAAGTCAGCAACATTTATTAGAAATCAATGGAAATTATCTGGTCAGTCCTGCTCTCTGATGTTCTAGCAGTGTTTTAAAATTCTTTAGAGGTTTAAGGGGATGGTTTGTGGGTTTGGGTATTTGTGTTAGGGTTTTGTGCTTTTCTTTACTAAGATACTGCATGACAAAAAAAAAAAAATGGAGTGTGGGAAGGGAAGATCTAATGATACTCTCCAACAGGCTTCACTGCAGGCTGAGTTTTTAAGTCAATTTTCATTAATCTGAACATTCCTGCACTGCATTTTTGAGACAGTGTCCCTCAAAAAAGTCTTTGGTGACACATAACACTGGACAGCACAATGTCTATGGAATTAACATACCTGTGTATCTATGAATTTGCTCTGTCCACTAGGTCCTGGTTGGTTGTTTTGGGGCAGAGACACGAAGGTTTCTTCCAACTTGTTTGGTTTCTCTCTGAAGCCATTTTTAATTATTCTTACCTTCAATCTCCAGTGGAATTCAGATAATGGTCTCCAGCTCGTCACCTTCTGTGACAGTGATGTCCTCTTACAGTTCCCTGTCCCCAGCTTCTCTCTTGGGATTTCCAAGAGGCATTTTTATAAATGTTATAAATGTTCTGAGTGGCGCTTGCAGTATGGAAAGCCTCAACTCTGAACTGTCCTTATGTCATCTGTTAATGTATGGCTGACTAACATATTTCTGCCACTAAAGTGGCCGATGAAACAGCTGCTAGAACAGCAATCAGTGTTCATTTTTTAGAGTGTCTGTTAGCTCAAGAGTTTATGTACTGGCATCGACATATTAAAAAGAACACATTTGTGCTGGCTTTGATTAATAATTAACTTCTGGGGTTTGTTTTATGAGCTCCACGTGGCTCAGCACTGGCAGCTCTGTACCTGTGTGTCTCAGATGCTCACAAATGGCTGATCATGGAGCACTGGCTGTGATCCCTGGGATTTATGATCAGATGCACTCATGGCTTCAGATCCTCACAAGGGCTCTTCTCACCGATCCTGTTCTTGCTGACTAGCAGTCAGATTTCTTCTGATATCTCCTGGCAGAGAGAAGCTGTGTGCCTCACAGAAAAGCAGTGCATGCTGTCTGCTCCAAGCAGGAGCAGAGTGATTCCAGAAAGCTGCCTCATGTGCACTGCTCTTTGTGCTACAGGAAGCCACCTCTCTCCCACCCCGAAGTCTGACACCACTCTGACCTCTGCACAGAACCAGTTGGATCCGTGCTGAACTGGTTTGAAGTGGTCTAAATCCATTTGAAGTGTTTTCATCCAGTTTGAATCAGTTGGAACTGTTTTGAACTATTCAAAACTGTTTTGAACTGTTAAAACTGGTTTCAACCAGTTTGAATCGCTTGGATTTGGCTTGAACTGGTCAGATCTGGTTCAGACTGTCTGGGTCCAGCCTGAACTGGTTTGAACTGGTTGAAAAATGCTTGCAGAGCTGGGTGCTTATATGGCCTCCATGGCTCCTGGGCGAACGAACACATGGCTCACCTCTGTGAACACAAGATGCCCTTGAGGTCTGTAAACAGGAATGTCAGCAACACATCCACCTCTTCTCTAGAGGTGGTGCTGTCTTTGCCACTTCTCTTCTAGTTACAAATACCTATTTGAGACTCAATTAATTTACCTCTTTCTGCTCTGGAACCTGTGAATAGTTCTTTGCTTCATTTAATTCACCTGGAAACCACTTTCTTTCTAAGCATTGCGCATCAGGAAAGATAAACTTTTGCAACGTTTGAAGTCTCTTTAAATTCTATTACTGCTTTCCAAATTTATCTGGAATTATTCCACAAAAGCAGCAAAAAGTAAAAACATCTGTTCTGCTTCGCCACTTCTTCCAAGCAGCAAATAAACTGCAAGCAGATTTCCTATCCACAAAAAACACATTTCCAAGGTAGCATAAGGAGTATTTTAAGAACATAATCTAATTCTGCAGCAAAAACCTTGCATCTATCTGTTGCATAGGGCACATATGAAGATTTTATTAACGAATGTCTTTAGCTCAGTTTTCAAGGTGGGATCTGATTGAAGATCTCTCCAGATTTCCCAAAGACTCTTGCAACTCTGCCACGTTTGACTTTCCATAATGACCACCTCTACAAATATGCAATGCAGTAAAATGCAATAGCTTCACATCACTGCTACTTGCACTTTTCCTGTTTTTTTCTCATCCAGCTTATGTCTTTTCTCACAGAGTGGCCACTGAAGACATAATTGTGCATCCGTACTCTGCCAAGACAGTAACTTAAGCAATTAATAATGCAATTCACATATTTTTCTCCCACAACTAATACCTTTTTGATTATGCAGAAATGTCTCAACCCCCTAACCACATCCATTCAAGCTTAATTATTCTTAAGCATGTAAACAATCATATTGTAATCAATCTGATTATTCATCTGTTTTTAATTAACTGCATAAGTGATTGCAAGATAGGGGTCTTTGCATATAAATCCTTTTCTCTGCCTGTAAAAATAATGAAAATAATAGAGCTGCTGAGCATCACAACTACTAGATTTGTCTCAGCTACTTAAACAGTAGCCAGCATTGAGCCAGGAAATAAGTACATATACAGAAAAACCTATGTCAGCAAACTAATGGAACCTTGATCTACACAGAGTGCTATTGTAATTGAAAAATGGTCCCTTATAATTTGTGTATTTAGCATCTTATCTTCATAATACTGTGTTTTATAGTACCTTCAACTTAATAAGATATTTTTTCAGTGTTTTTGTTGTTGGGGTTTTAAAACTATTTTTTGTTAATCATTTCTGTTGCTACAAGCCAGTCTGTGGTATTCTGAACAATCCAGCAGCAGCATCCTAGTGAAGATCTACCTGTGCCTCAGTGGATTGAATATAATATGAAAAATAGAATGAGATGCTCTAAATCAAGGGTACTGCTATGTATAACATTCCAGATCAAAAGAAGCACTACGGAGTTAAAAGAGGTCCCCAGAATGATAGCTAGAATTATCATGAAAACTCATCTACAAAGAATGAAAAACACTAGGCTTGCATACCTTAAAGAGGTTAATAAGGCAGGCTACCAAAAAAAGCGTATGAACTCATAAATGAAGCACTGGAAACTTCTGTCCTTAAGTGTAAAACAAAAGCATCAGTCATTTGCTTTCAAGGGGAGCAGTTGCAGAAGAGAAAAATATTTTGATGCAGGAAGACAATTTGTTGTGTTAGAAGGAAAGTTCTGCACCCTTTCTCACCAAATCAATAAACAGTGACACTCATCATTACAAGTTACATTGGTACCAAGTATAGCTCTGAGGAAGAAATATACAGAGCTACTGGAGGGGGAATCCCACAAAACAAACAACAAAATAAATCAAAAAGCTTACCTCATGCTTCAGGGTTAAATCAATTCCAAGGCAACCCTGATCAGGATGGTTGCAAACTATTCCGCCTGTACTAAGCCAAAGATTTCTCATACCCTCCTTTATAACATTCAGGGCTGCCCACTGTCAGCCAAGGGACTGATTCATAATTCCCAATTTATGTTGCAGATATTCTTATCACACATTTACTCCAAAGCACTGCCATCAAAGAAAATGTTTGATGAAAGAAAGTCTTTTCATTCAGTTGCTCAGAAAAAATAGAATTTAAAGGAAGAAAAATCTCAGGTGAACAGACCGTCTTCATTTTTTCTTTATTACTGATTCTCCTACATCAGCTTTTGGAGTGTTTTCAGGAATATTTAGAAGAGAGAAAAGCATTTCACACACAGACAAAATAAAAATGAGGAAGCCACTTACTAAATTACAAGTACCAATTTACCCCTCCAACACTTGCAGTGCAACTGCCCCATACTGAAGTGTCACTGTTAAAAGTTCTCACTCAGGTCTCACTTACCACTGTCACCTAAGGTGAACCAAAATCTGCCAAACCACCGTGACAAATTACAGTCACCTGCCAAACAACTTTCAGCATTCTCCCTAATTGCATGACCAAACCTGTTCAGAAGTTTTTGTTTAGACTCATTATTATTTCCAGTGCTCACTTCTTCCAGTTTCCTTCTGAAATTATTTTTGTAAACCTTCTGCAAATCTTTCCCAGTGATTCCCAGTGGGAGTATATTTATGGGTGTATCAGGCTAATAATATCTTTATTGTTTGCTGTTCAAGTGAGAAAGAAAGAGATGAAATTATTGAAAAAGGAGCAATTAACTAAATTATTTATTTAGAACTTACCTTTTCTTATTTGAAGAAAAACAGGAGGGAAAAACCCTCAGTGATGAAGTAATGTACCCCACCACGTCATTTTGGAGAGGATGTCATACAGATGCATTCAGAACATTCACATACAACCCTAAAGCTGCCTGCATAAAAGTTAAAATGTGGTGGGAATGAAGATGTTTACTTATAACTTTAAACTAATAACTGCAATATAAAAGCATATGTCATCAGTATCTCAGGGCTTGTTTCTACTGCTAGAAGTAAATAAAGTTTGAGGATGTGCAAAGGTGGAGGATAAGCAAAATTCTTACAACAGATTTTCAGAGGATGGTTTAGGTGATGGTTTGCCATACACTGGCCTGGAGTGACACCTGATCCGTGACCAGTTTGAATGCCACGTTCAGAGAAGAGTAGACACTGGGTGTTCACCAGAGGGGCCTTGAATACCTATCTGCAGCTGGAAGAGCCAGTTATAAAAGTGAAGAAGTTTCCACCATTTACTAGCAGGTGACCTCCTGTACTGCCCAGCCTGAAACTGGAGCCAGCCAGACTACAAGAGGAGGACCACGCTGGCCGGAACAGTTTTAATTCATGCAGACCTAGAGAAATGCAGCCAAAGACATGCTGAATCTAAAAAAGAAAACTAAAAAGCCTGACAAACCTAAGCTCAAAATCTCTGAAAACAAAGTAGATTTTACTCCAAGAACAATGGAAAAAGGCTTCATCCAAACATCTCAGAGCCTAAAATAGTTGGACTTGAATATGGTTGGATATATCAGTAATACCTCATATAATAGAAGTGCAGAGGTTTGCTGCTAACTTCTTCACAGATCCTTGTTATCTGAAGCCTGACCTCACATTTTACAGGCTGCTCTGAACAGGCAAAACAAAATGTTAAGAAAAACTTGGTTTGGTTTGGTTTTGGGTTTTGGTTTTTTCATCAAGGCATTGATTTTTGCTGGCCTATCTCAGGTTCCTATTTGTATACAACTAATGTAAACTACCAAAATTTTAGAGAGCAATGGAGTCCAGAGAGGTGTAAACTGAGGCTTTCTGGAGCACTTTCAGTCCTAACTATAAACAAACAATGTGGCACTGGAATTTTTTGTGGGTTTTCCAGTTAGCCACCATTTGGTGCAGCCATGCCACTACTGTTTTCGTGTTTGCCTCTTAGATCAAGCTACTGTGTGGTTAAGACTGAGAAATGCCTAAAGAAGACTTCTGCCATTTCTCTGCAGCAACCAGAAGAGTGTCAGCAGTAATAATTAATATCTCTGTGCTTCACAAACAGCGAAATCAGATGCACAGTTTATCAAGAGTCTGTGTATGTAATTTTTCCATTAACAATTCTGCAGACAGAGCATTGATAATTGTGCCTGTGGTGAATCCCAATGAGGCATATTTGCCTGACATTGTTGCAGAAGAGGGAAAATGAATATATGCATTTTAAATTTTTATGATTATGTTTTTACTGAAGTGTGGGGGCCTGAAGTTTCATGACTGTTTTAATGCAATTGGTTCCACTTAGGAGAGATGACGTGTTGAAATGTGATGTGCTGAATGCTTCCCAGGTAATTGTAATTCAGTCAACAACAACACTGGGCATTGTCACAGGTTTTAAATAAAAAGGTTTATCTTCCTCTTTTATATTACGGGGTATGATGCATCATATTATGCAACATCATGATCCTACATGACAGCCTCTCAAACAGAAATTTAAGAAGTTTGCTTCACTCTGCACACTCCTGAATTTGGATCACAAGAGCACATTTTGAAGGGCCTGCATATGCATTCAACACGTTCCAATTCCTTTGCTCACATGAATGGCCACGTTAATTCCTGATACAATTCTGATCATTCGATACAATTCCTGATACAGTTCTGAGCATTTCAGCCCCCTCAGGGAAGAATTTGAGTCACTGTTGGTGCTGTTTATGCTCACTTTTTTTGCATCCTTCCCCAGAGATATTGGAGGGAGAAGCCACAAGGAAAGAAGGACATTTTGCAAAAACTTACGGTAGAAGTTAAAAGCACTGAATAAACTCAGGGGGGTTGTCATGGGAAACACAGCCTGGCACTCACTGATTCTTCTAGTAAACTAATGTCTTTGATATTAGGACAGGGAAACAACTAAAGGTGAGTTAGCTGCATGGGAAGAGAGAAGAATCTGCTGCTATTGAAACCTTAAATCATATCTCAAACAAAATTAAAACTGAACTAAAACTGATACTGAAAACTGAAGGTAAATTTTCACATTCTCCACCATTTAGTTCCTATTTAGCTCTGATGAAGATGTATGGAATTTTCTTCCAGAAAATGTCGACCTGAGTTTTCCCACCTGCTCTCTTTTTAGGCAGGGAACAGCTATCTTTCTGAATATTTGTTTGTACCTCAAAGATGAGGAGCCCAGGGTGGGGTTGATAGATCTGAGAATGGGATAAACTACACAGCCCTGATATTCTACAAGAGTTTTTTCCACAAATATTTTTTCTTTGGCTGGACTATTTAAGGGGTAAAATATAATTTAAAGTTAAAACATCAGAAAGAGACTTAAAAGCCCACCACTGTTCCACATCTCATGTTTCTTTTGAACAGAGGAAAAGACTTCTCTGTGTCATGGAAGACCAAATGTTGTAACATACCTTTCAGTCTAATGCTTTAGGTGTGAAACTAAACTGCTTCTGATAAGGATACCAACTTTAGCTATAAATTTTGTCCTGCAAATGCAGCAAAATACCACTAAGGCTTCGCATCTCTGCTTGCCAGGGGTTTGACTGTAATAATTTCTACACTCCAGTGTAGAGGTTGAATTATTTGTAAAGTCTGACTTAGACTCTTATAGCCACCTTCTGACCTTTAGTTAAATCCAAAAAATTGCTACCAGCTGAAAATGATTTGGTGGCTTGAGTAGCAAGGCTGGATTCGGGAACAAATATCTGCCTAAATCCTGCCACTGGAGATAGATGCTTCTGCAGCAACTCTCAGTCTGAAAAGACCATGATAATCCAATCATCCTTAAGGATTCTGTTTCATGTATCTCTCAAGCTCTAGTTGCCTCTTCATCTATACAAGAAGATGTTCCTTTCTGTGAGAGAATGTCATGCACAGTGAAAGATGCTTGGTTTGTTTTAACCATCAGAGCTCAAGTGCAGCCAGTACAGGTACCTATTTCACCTTGACTGAACGTCTGGTTCCTGGGCATCTGATGCAGCAGGAAATAAGTTACTTTGTAATCCATATTTGAAAAAACAACGCTCCTGTCTTCTTTATTTCTGTGTGTATGAAAATGAAATAAGCAAATGGAAGTTTCTAGCAGAAGCCTGAATTTTGTGAGCACAATCTGTAACGTTTTAAGGTGCTCAGTAACACAACAAGGGGAATGAAATGTGTCTGCCTCTGTTTGTGATACTCCTTAGCAGACAGACAAGAAACAGCAACCAATTCTCACACAGACATATCTCCTATCTTACTTTCTTCCTTTCTTAAGCTTATTTTTAATAGTTCAGAAGTCCATAGTGGGTTATCTCAGCTTTATCTCTCCACCTTCACTTCCCTATATCGCGAGGAAAACACCTGGAAAGAAAGACATGGCAGGGACTGGGGCGGTACGCTGTGGTAAACAAAGGATTTTTTTTCCCTTTACATTGAACATAAGTCATTAATTTTTGATGTTATGAGATTAATCTGTGCATGAAGCAGAAAACCCACTGACTGATATTTCCCTGGAACAGATGTTCTAAATGCCAAGCAGCAAAGAAATCTCCATGCAAAACAAAGGCAATCTGGTGCCCTTCCTGAAAGGTTAAGATACAATTCAATTCTTTATGTTCCTGGATGTTGGTCCAACCAGTCCAAATATGGTCCAATCACCTCTATGTTAGGACCATATTCTCAACACAGTCACAACACTACTCGGCAGAGCTTTAGTTGTTATTTTGTTGGAGTGGAGTTTAAACCTCAGTTTCCTGTATGTGAATATTGTTATAGAATTTAGTGACAGAGTGGCCTGAATAGGTAGGGTCATAGTATTTAGTTTGATAATACTGATGCCCAGTATCTGTGGTATGAAAACTAAAATGGGCTTGGAAAATCTGACCTTCAGCTCTCCCACAGACCCACTGCACGATTACAGCCAAGCCAAACAAGCTCTCTGTGCTTTAGTTTCCCCACACGCCAGTAGGATACAATAATTATTTCTCTACTTACTAATTTAGATTGGAAGACAGTTTTTTGTTTGGTTTGGTTTGGTTTGGATTTTCTAGAAAGGAATATAGCTCACTATGTGTCTAAACAGCATCTCAGTCCTGGCTGGAATTCCTGGATGTCACCCCTCTCAAGAAAATAATGACAAAACAAGCATAATGTTTTCTCTTTTCAGAGCATTCATTCCCTGAGATGCAGTATGGTTTTCTGCTGGCCAGCCTAAACTAGGCAGTATCAGGCCAGATGTAAGGCTATCCACCTCCAGAGACTGCTCTCCACACACAAAGGTTGCCCTGGAAGAATTTGGAGACCCCTCTGCCCTTTAGGCAAGCGACATTGAAGCCACTGTGGGAAAAATTCACTCTGGCCTGCCAATTTAACCACGTCACAGCGTAAGTGGGACACGTTAGGCACTGAGCCCAGCCACAGCGCATGACAGCACATTCCCACAGCACATTCCCACAGCACACGACATGATCTTGAGTCTGATGTAAGATTCAGGGCAGAGCAACATGTTTCCCTGAATCGTGCTGAGTGAGATGATCCAGAGTGCGGATGGAGAGATGCCCAAGCACCAGAGCAGGCAGAACAGATGTGAGAACAGGTCTGAGAACTCTGCAAGGGCTAGAAGAACCAAAAGTACAAAGGCTTTACTCTACAGTTTGCACAGCCAGAGAGTCTAGGCTGATAGTGCATATCAACACCTTTTGAGACTAGAACAATTATTTATGTTATTTATATTATTGTATAATTCTTCAGCAGCACCTTAAAAATGGTCAGAAAGGTTTGTACTTTGTGCAAGCTGTGATATCTGAGTTTAGAAATCAGTTCAAGTGTATTTAAAAGCATAACAGCACAAAATGGGTTTCTTGAAAACAGAACAGGCCACTGTGGGGGTAAAGCAATATAGAAGAGTATTATTTATATGATTTTCTTTCCCTGCTCCTTCCAGATGATTACAGTGCCAATTTGTAAACCACTATAAACCACTATAAAACTAAAGTGCCTTAACAAGAGAAAATTAGTTAAGGAAAAATGTAGCTTTCAAGTACAGGAGCAGGTAAACTGCTTCCAAATCAAAAGTTCAATTTAATCTGAAAGGAAAACAAATCCATCAATGTCTATTCAGTTTGCACTAAAGCCTAGAGGGACACTCAACTCAGTTTCAACTGTGTCTATACATATGCTGTTTAAGTCTTAAGCTCTCTGTTTTCTCAACCTAAGCTTTGCACTTGGCTAATTTAATTTTCATTTCACACATCTGTGCGTGTCTAAAAATTGTTGATTTTTTCTAGTAGACCATTAGTTATTCAGCTTTGTTTTGGGTTTTCTTGTATTTGTTTGTTTTTTGTCCCAAATGCCAAGACATTTTTCACTTCACTTAACACTTGACAATTTTAGCAACAGTGATGATCCCACAGTGAGGTTGTTCAAAATGCACATGGGCAACTTCACCATAGCAGACCTTTCTTTACAGTGGGAAACTGTAGAAATATATTCCCATGACCTGTGTTGGACCAAAAAAGCTGTTACCGAAAAAGCTGAACAATCTCAGTTAGCAGCCTAACTGGGACAACTCACAGGAAAAGAGAAATGTGGGAAACCAGTTGGCTTTGCCACTATTATTCAATGTGTTTGTCTAGCAGAAAATTTCTGCTTGATAAAACAAAGCCAGTAAAGTTGTACTGGGTTTTTGTGAACAGGTTTTGGTAGCAAGGGGCTGCAGGGGTGGATTTTGTGAGAAGTTGCCAGAAGCTTCCCCCGTGTTCGATAGAGCCGGTGCTGCCCAAGGCTGAGTCCATGAGCGACAGTGGTAGAACCTCTGGGATTCCTTCAGGATCTGGTCCCTGGCTGCTTGGACGCTTTCTTCTGTATTCCTCCTGGACTACATACCACTCCTTGCTTCCTTTTTGCCTTGTTTTGTGCTACTTTTATTTAATTTTATTTTGGTTGTTGATGTTGTGAGATTCTTACATGGACAGAATCTCCCACCAAGCTGTGTGAGTGCAAGTTTCCATTCCTCTTTTCACTATCAGCCCTTTACACATTAATTAGTTACTATATGCTGGTGTACCCTGAAGTCCCTATGTAAAATAAACATCCCATAGAGACATGGATGAGATTCTGAAGAAAAGAAGACTCAAGAACCAATCCTACTTTTTCCCTTAGAGAAGCATCTTAATCAAACTCTTCTGTAGTGCTAGTGAAAAAAATCAGATGTTCTTATTCTCTTCTTTTATCTTTATATGCTTTTATTTATGAATAAATACACTAAATAGCCAACCAAATGCTGTGAGGTTTTTGTTTAAAGGAGAAAAAAATGAAAAAGGAAAAAACAAACAAGCTATACCACTGAGAATGTGAAAGTCTTGGAACTTTTCTACACATTGAAGTTGAGTCAGAGCCATCAGTTCTTCATGTTCCCATTCTTTCAAAACTCTAAGGGGGAAATTTTCAGAAAACTAATATTAGTTAGAAACCCCAGGCCTTTTCTGTTCTTTGTTCTGCAGTGTGAAATTACACTTGTTTTGTTGAATCTCTAGCAGTTTCACTCTGCTAATCCATTACTACACAAGAGGCTGTAGAAACTACCAAAACTTGTGATCTCACTTATTCTTCATCACCTTTTATGCAGTATTCTTGCAATGCTTTTCTTTCAGTCTCAAACTCAAACACTAGGAAACATTTTGTGGCCTGGTATGTGTGGTGGTGTGTGCTATGTATCATCCATGGGCCTCCTGAAGCCAGATTTCTGATAAATAGTTATGATACCGGGGACTACGTATCCCAGTTTGCCCCTTCCTTTCCTCTGTTCCCTTGCCTCAGAAATCCCAGTAAAAACCACCCATGTTCCCAAAACAACTGTGGTCAGAAAACCACTGACAACCCTCATCCTAATCTATCAAATCTGGCAGTCATTGTACTTCAGTATGGAAAGGGGCACACTGGAACCACCTGACAGTGCAGCAGGCTAAACAAAGGTGATATTCCTTACTCTGGAAAAATCTGCAGTTATTGCAAAATTGTCCAAGAGCCATGAGGCACTCACCTAGAGGCTACAGGTTTTGTTGGTTTGTATAAATCATATCTCTAATGGTTTAAAACCTTTCCAGAGCAGGGTTGTGTTGAAAGATTTAATTCTGTCAAACACTTACTTGAAGTGTCACAGGCCAAGTAATATTCCAAGTGTCTGAAAGAGGATATTTTTTCACATGCCTAATATTTTAAAGTAAAAGCAAGTGGGAAGAGGAATGAGTTTGCCTCTTCCACTCAGATCAATGCTTTTAAGCGCTTTTTTATGCAGGGAAAAGAAAGAGCAACATTCTTAATGCTTCCAAAATGACTGGAAAGTCACCTTTAAGCAATTTGTGTCCGTAAGAGAGATACTTGATGAATTTCCCGTCGTTTTCTGCTTTGCGGCAAATTTTCAGTCAGTGAATGAGTTTTAGCTTCTCATATAGAGTCTAGTGACTAAACTTAGTGTGGGTGTACACACTCTGTAAATCAGCTGCAGACCTGAAAAGCTCCAAGTCAGGCTTAAGAAATATTTGCAGTAGAGAGGCGATTTGATTACATGTTGAGGAAATCTATTTCTTGCAGGTTTTAAAGTGATATTTTATCTTCTACATGCCCAAAGACATTGTCAGCAAGTGGAAAAATAAGCAGAAGCTAATTTTGCCTGTTTGATGGCTTGTTGGCTCATGGCTTGCCTGAGAGGCCATATTCCCCTTCACTGCAGTTCTGCAGCAGCTCTCCCATGGTCGATAATACCACAAAGGTCTTATATTACCTTTAAAAGAAAGAAAGAATTCAGCTCAAAGTCTTCACATTTCTTGTCCACATATCTGTAGGTCGGATGCTTACCTCACATCTGAGCAGCTAAGAAGCTTGACAATTAACATGCAAATGCTGTGGGTGAATGAATTTTTCCTTTTGCCTTCCTGACCCCTTGACTGAAGCAGCCTAAATGAGAGCTTGTATTTAATCATAGAGGAGCTCCCTGAGGAGAGAGTGTAACCTCTGATACTCTTTGTGGCAGCACACTAATTAGATGTCCCCTTCACAGAGGAACAAACAGAATGCTTCATTCATATCAGGAGGCTTTCACAGATCTTCCCCATGGGGCAAAATTTCTTTAGAAGCACTCCTGTCCCTCATGCATTGATTTGCAGTCTAACAACTTGCAGAATTGTTTTACATGGATTGATCTTGTCGTGTATTATCCACCTTGCCATAGCAGAGCTTCTGACAAGGCTTCTAAATGGTACATCAGGCTGCCCATAGAATCTTAACGCAACAATCTTGACCTAAGGGGAAAGGTAGAATTAAAAAAGGGAAAAAATAGGATCATTTTATAAATTTTGAGACTCTTGAAGTTTTGTGTTCAATATGTTTGAATAGGAAAATGCAGGAAGATGACAAAATTATGGAAAATATGTTTTTTGATTTAAAGGAATTTATCATAGTGAAATATTTTTAAATCGTGCCAAATTTTATTCTAAAATCACATGACGTGAAAAAGAAATTCCTTAGGGCAAGGCTGAAAGTGTTGGATGCCCCAAAACAGTGCAGTATTATCGAATACTTGGAGAAAAGTAAGAATTTCTTTGTGTCTCTGTCCCATCCCATGGTCACTCCAGGCCAGATTACACTGACTGGGTATGGCTGATTTTGGAGAGGATTGCCCAAGCACCAGCTGGAACAGAGTGAAGCTCTTTGCCTTCTTCAGGGTTTCAGCTGCTATGAATACACTCCACCATAACTAAGTTTTTCATTAAACTCCTAAATTTCTTTACAATAGAGCTTTCTATTTCGATCCACGTTTTTGAAGCAATCAGTTGGTCACACATGCTCTCCATGAACAGAAGAATTTTGATCCATGACAGACAGTGAAAAATATACTCCTGATGAAGATTTCCAAGCCTAGGAATGTCAGCAAGATGAAACATTCACTTGTTAGGGTATCTGACAATAACTCAGATCTGGCCACCTTAGTCTGAAGTTATCCTCTTTAAGACCATCTTTATGAAGCAAATGATTCTTTCAGTATCCAAAAAAAAGGAGGAAGTAATGAAAATTTCATTAAACTGAGTCAGCATGTTGCTTTTGGCTCTGTTTTTCATGGAAGATGCACACGTAATAGAGTGTCTAATAGCTTAAATAAATCCTTAAAATGTCTGTGCTACCTCCATGAATGAAACAAGGCATCCAAGCTCCCCAGTGACTTCCTGTTAAAACACATTATCAGTATGTCTGTTATGGGTATTTCCCAATGACTTAGTTAATGCTGTTTTGATCCTAAAAAAATAAGCAGCTGAGTACTGCTTATGTAGTTGGCAATGAAAATCAGGCTGGTTGACAATTTTTTATTAAATCTTTTTGCCTTNTACTATTTTTTATTATAAGAAGCAAGTTTTAGATAAGCTGCCAAGGTACCTCATGGGAATTGCAGATCTGATATTTCACTTTTCTAACTTCCTCTGCGGGGCAGGTTACCTGCTGCATTTTTTTTTCTATTTTATGTAGAAGGCTCAGTTTCTCTAAAATACCTATGAATATTGGCTCCAGCAGAGCTAATTTTATATCCAGATTGCTTACTGCCTGAAGCACCTGCCTTTAGTTTAGACCTCGTATTTTTGTCCGTGTTACCAACCATGCACTGCTTTCCAGTCAAGAGTTTTATATTTTTATTTAATATGGCTAAACATTTATTCATATTACATCAGCGGATTGACAGAGAAGACAAGAGCATTCAAAGTCTGCTTAAAATGAAATTCCACAGATTCCCCTACCAGAATGAGCTGAATTTTACAAACATTTAAAATAGCCACCTGCCCATGTTGCTCTTTTTCTCACACATACAACTAAAATCTACAAGAAGTAATTGGTAGAATTATCTCCTGTGTTTTTTGCTACATTAAATCCAAGTGTACGACATAATCGGTTTAAGATAACACTTATGCTAGATAGCAGATTTAAAGTGGAAATCCATAACAAGTTAAGGATTTTCTTTAGATTAATACCATGTTTGCTGCAATGTACAGAAAACAAGGCCAAAATGCACAAAGGAAACAGGACTGCCACAATATCTGCAGTTTCTTGACTGATTCAGTAATTTGTCTTGAATCTCCTGGCACATCACATTGTGTTTAATCAGAGGCAGAATTATGTTCCTACCTCTCTGAGACCCTGCAGTCTGTGACTCAAAACTGAACTGTCTGTATTAACTCAGATTGGCTTTTCCTGACATTCTGCTGGCTGAATCTTAAATAATTGGCTCAGCCTCATGCAAATCCTCTGAAATTTGCAGAGAGCCTATATGAGACTTAACGTTATTCTAAGAATGAAAGCCTGCTTCCTAAACCTCCTCAATCAATACAGTTTTCATCAATACTCAAAATACATGGAACACATGATATGATGGGCAACGGGGAACAAAGAACACACAACACTACACACGTTTATTATCAGCCTTTTTTACTCAGATTTATACACAATTCCTAAATATAGGTCAACACCTGTCATGCAGAAAACTCAATAATACAGTTAAAATTTCAAGAGTAGATTATTCCCATTTGGTTTTGCTGTCTTCCTTTTAAAGGTTGAAGGAAGTGCGGGAGTCCTTTTGAGAAGGAGAGGGAAGGCATGGGGATTTGGGGGTTATTCTGTTTTTACACTGTTCGTTTAGTCAGTATTTATAAATGTCACTTCTGTCTGTTAGCATTTGCTTCTCTCGAGCTGCTGCAAATAAATTGCAATTGTTTTAAATGCCATTCAGAGTCTTTAGGAATAAATATCTACATATATCCCACACACAATTAAGCATAGGCATTTCTCTTTTGGATGCCAAATTAAATACCTTCTTGTCTTGGTGGACAGGGATATTCATCATGAAAATAGTCCAGTCAACTGTTTGCTATCAGATGTAACCAGACGGCTCGATTGGTGTGAGTGGCCCAAGAGTAACCTCTGCTACTGTTGGACAGAGCTGCCCAAAGAATTACTTCACAAGGAGCGTGGTGGAGAATGAAGAATGGATGCAGTTAATAATAGGGAAATTACCTAGCGAAGAGAAACACAGCAAAGACAAAAAAACTCTGACTGTTGTCTAAACACCCAATTTTCCATACTGTTAAGTCACTGGCAGGGACAAGTGCAAGGCAGCATTGCCCAGGTTCTTTGATTAAGCCATACAGTAGAAATCCTGCTGTTAATGTGTGATGTATAATCTGTAGCCAGGACGTAATCACATTCCATCTTATACAGAACACCATATTGCCTTTGAGTGAGAAAAGTTAATTTATACTCCACCAACCTTTTGATTATGCATGTGTGTGCATCTAGTTGCTCCAGGCTCCAGGTAAATGATACAGTCTAGACTTCGTGTAGTTCATTAGATCAATATTCTATCTCCTTACACGGATAGAATTCGCGATGTCCTCCAAAGTCCAATTTTATTTCTTTCACCTCTCGAATTAAACACTGCCTTAAAGGTTTGCTTGATGGATTACTCCGTTTTATCTGATGATGGTCTTCAAGGCACATGTGGCAGTATATCTTATCCCATTAGTAAAGATCATTAGCTACAGCATAATTGCCTCTCTATGACACATAATAGTTTCATCTATTATTATCGTTCCTGTCCTGTAATTCAATTTCATGATTATGGTTTAACAAATCAAGGGGCACGGCAAACAATATATTTTAGCCATCATTTAAAGTAAAGTCATGTTGCTGACAAGATACATAGGGTGGTGCTACAAGACATTTTGTGATTTGACTCTTTTGGGTTTCCTGAAAAACTCTTCGTTCTCTGATTTCCTAAAACAGAAAAATATTGAATCAGGGAAAAAAAAAAAAAAGCTGTATTATGCCTTCAGTGCATTCGGTGGCCTTTTGTTTCTTTAGGAAAACATCTGTACCTTGTTAGGGGCTTTCCAAGCATTGAGGGTAGCCCTTGTTTCTGGGGTATCAGGATTATGAAACAATGACACCATGTAAGAGCTGCTAGTTAAGATTTGCCTACAGGATATCTATTTTATAAGAATTTACTCCACGCTCTGTCTCACTTGAAGCTTACAGGAGAAACCTCAAAATTAACCCCAAAAATTTCCCATAAGGAGAGAGGAGTGCAAGGGAAGTGTTCTTGCCCTAGAGCCAATATCAAGAAATATATATATATATGCATACTGAAAAACATCTTTCCTTTTTATTTGAAAACAGCTTTCTTTTTGATTTGAAAATGTGTATTTTCAAGTACTCACTGAGCACTTACACAAGCACACATACCCCAGGAGACTGATATCCTCTCACATCTGTAACTTATCAGAGATTTCACCTGCAACAGTGAAACTCATAATTCCAAGGATCAATTTTGGGCCATTTCTCTGAGGCCATCAACTTTTGTCACTCCTTAACAAGCAGACCATTAAACCATTTCCCTATCTCTTATTCACTTGGTTTCATTGAATAATTATTCTTGGTTCCAAAAACTGTAATGGATGCTTTATCTCCTCTCTAGTGGCCATTCACCAGAAAATATGACGCATAATTAAGAACTCTGGGGGGAAAAGAGAGAGAAGAATTATTCCCATTATGTAGATGATTTTTAATGAATTTTATATGAATATGAATTAATATGATTTAAAACTAATTACCAAAGAGACATTAATTCTAACATACCTAAGTAAACCCTGGTAGGAAGAGTGACCAGTGATTACTGGTTATCAGTAGTGCTGATGTTTTTATTTGGGAGGGAAGTGAAATATAATCAACCAGGTGGGAAACTTCTTGAAAGCAAATGAAAGCTCTCAAATTTGTTGAGGAATAACTGTGGAACTTTGCTGCTTTAACAGATATTGCATTTCCTTCCTGCCTGCATTCATATTTTCTTCTTATATCCAAGGAACGCTTTAGGAACATGCAGCTGTAAGCAAAGGTGATTTTTGTGAGGGTGGTTCTTGTATGATTGATGGAATTCTTGAAAAGCATTTTGTCTGGCCTTTGGAAAGCTATTTATTAGGGACTATTTATTAGCTATTTATTAGGAGTGCTAGGTTTACTAAGAACTGTTTGCATTTTAGTACCATACACCTGATTTGCAAGCATATGTGACAAAGAATGATTTGTTTTCCCAAAGCTGTCACAAAGTTTGGGCGTGGTTCCTACACTTAGGTACTGCCACTTCATTTCCTTAGCCAGCTGAGAAGCCTGATCTCAGTGATGGAGAGTATTCCATCATGTAAATACATGGAGGTAGGAAATGTAAAATTTCCCATGTCGTAATTCCTGGGCAACAGATTTTGAAAGCAACCTCAGAATCTCAGCTTCCAGAAATATTGAACATGTTATTTTGTAAACCTGGGGATCCCAGGCCTTTCATTACCTTTAATTTTAAAGTAAGCTTCCAGATACATTGTCTTAGAGTCCTGGTCCAAGTGTGAGTTTATGGCAGCCCCCTAAAAAGAAGACTGTAGGGACAACTCTTTTTATGTCCAGAAATTTATTGTCTTTCACAGACTACTGATAATTATGAGGGGTTTTTCTCTTTAAAAACTTTTTAAAAAATTTTTTTAAAAAATTGAAATATCAATTACCTCTACAAAGGAGAAGTGTCTTTTCTGCCTGAGACTGTACTGACTTAATTTCCCTTAGGGCTCTCAACAGGATTCTGATATTTCTATCTGAAAATCCCAGACAGTACTAAGATTTTCTGATTGTGTGCACGTGCAGTGTCTTTTCCTCTGGGGTTATATTAGACTTCCTTCACTTGAGTATCTCCAGGTGCTACAGCAAAAGTGGTTATGCTCATTCGAATAAACGGTAGCAAAAAATAGATCCTCAAGGCCAAGGAATTTCAGATTGTAGCCAGTTCCATTCAAGGATGGATAACTTCAGCCTTGTGAAAAGTAGACTATTGCAATCATTTCACTGAGGTTGCTCTGTGAGATGAGGTGAGGAAATTAAGCCATTCCCAATTAAGAAGAGAGAATGGCATACATTTTTGCAAAATAAAATCAATCATCTTATGCACCTTCACATTAACAGCTAATCAATTATTACAGCGTCACAGAATAAAAAGAAATTTATTCTATTCAGTAAGTGTTTGTTAGTGCTGGCAATATTGTGGAAAGACACTCTTATGGATAGTTTTCCAAATGCTGAAATATAAAATCAATCAGATATCTTATGTGAGTTGACTGCAGACAGACATTTGCCTGGAATAGGATACCAGAGTTTCCAACTGTAGAAGCTGGAAAATACCTGGGCACAGTTTTGTTCAGACTCTAGTTGAAGTAGAAACACCTGTGTTTGGTTTTTCTGCCTTCAGGGCAGGAGTAGAAGGAAACAATTCAGTAAAAATCTTTTACAAATTGGCTGGCCAAGTTTAGCAAAGCTCATTGGGTGGTGAAACTTGTGCTATGAGCATACATTGCTGACTGCAGGCTAAAGGATCTTTTTCATCTGACTTATGGCTTTGGTGACAGTCAAGTCATAAGTGAGGGGATTTTTTTTCTGGAGCCAGAGCCCTAGCAATATAATATGGCTCTGACTATGAAAATGTGCAGGTTAGAAAGTCACTGGTGCTTCTGCATAAGTGCTTATTGGTAGGAATAAAGATTTTTATTTCAGGCCTCTCTGCTTTCTGGTTTCAGGAGCAGCGTTAGCTAGTGCTCATTCTGAAGAAGGGAAAGACCTTACAGTCACACTTTCTCTCTAATGAAAGATCACAGAAGATGTGAGAGTTCTCGTGACCTCTGCTGGAAATTCATCTTCACTGCTGCTCCTGCGTCTCTGTTCTCACCTCTCCCTGTCTGCACCTCCTGGGGTCCTTGAACAGATACTGGAAATGAAGGGAAAGGAGCCCGTGTTCTCTTACTGTTACTTTAGAGTGTTGATAATTACCACTGGCTCAAAGGCCAAATGCTCTTGTAAGCACAGGGAAATGAAATGTTGGAATTCAGTGTGAGGGAGCAGGTGGAAGCACAGGAGCAGTGAAACAGCAGCTCTGGGCCAACTTGAAGCTTCAGTAAGTTTGTGGGACCTGAAACATTGACCTTAACATTTCATGTCAGGGGAATCCTTCCTTTGAAGGGGAAATTGAATATGCCTATCAAATTGTTTCTACATGAATAACCCTTTCTGATTCATGTCTTAGAGGGGCTGCTGGATTTGAGGCACTATGTGTGCCTTAGTGCTCAAAAATCATGGGCTGACTGACTGATATTGCTTGGAGGAGTTTTTACTCCAGCTAGAACTAAATGAGAAAATGTTTTGCCCACAAACCCTCCATGTAGGAATGAACCTAAGCAAATCAATGTCTACTGAGACTAGCATAGATTTCGTGCCCTCGTTGTGGAGAGCTGAATGTTTTAGCAGTTTCCAGTAGCCTGAAAAGTCTTCTCCCACTGCATGGCTGCAGGCTGCCTTGGAAGGATCCGTCTGCTGTAGTGCTGTATTTTGTGGCATGCCTCAAGCTCAGAGATCCCATTTGAATGAGCTTATGCTGTGGTTGAAAGTCAAGCTTTGTGCGGCAGCTTTTGACTGAGAAATATTTCACCTAATTCATCTGTGTTAAGGATGGCAAAAAATCAAACCCTTCCATGCACCCTTTATAAATCATCCTGGCTAACACACTAGTAAATGTGTTATCAAAAATGCAACACCTATTACTGTGAATTTCAAACAGCCAGCACTGTAAGCCATCTCTGAACCTGTGAGGAAGGTATAAATTGATTAGACTTTTTGAGAAGCTATAAATTACAGGAAAGCAAGACGAACATCTTTAAAGGGTTGACAAAAAAGAAAAGAAAGATGATTGAGCACAAAAATGCTGGGCTAAACCACAATAGCTTGTTCCTGAGAGAACAAGGGTAGTGAAAACTTTGCTGGCTTTGAATAAGGGAGGAAGGGTGAAGAGAAAGACCTCTGTGGATTAGAAATATAGGCAAAGAAGGAAGATTAACACCCTTGACAATATAACGCCCTTAACTAGAAAAATAATGAGGCAAAATGAGTCATTATCATTAGTGAATATTTAGCTGGAAAAGAATGATAATTAATACTATGCCAGCTTTATTAAGATGCTTTCTGCAGCACCCCGTCATCCCCATCTTCTGTAAAAACTGAAATGTAAATGTAATTTAAAGCTTTTAAATGGGGGTTGAAAAAAGTCATGTGGCTATGAGATCCATGGGAATATTTGCAATAGGGTCTATTTTAATGTCCAGCCTTTGTCACCTTTTATTATATCTGCAAGCCTGCAGAACCAAGGAATTATCACATATTATCCACTAAAAATATAAGAGAATTTTCTCGGTGTGAAAAAGCTACAGATGGAGTAATGAAGAGAGAGAGCTACAGAGGTGTTTTCTGTAAGTAGAATAATGACCCACCTCGGATGGGAGCTCCAGTTCTCAGAGGCTCAGACAGCACAGTTTTTGGGAAATGATAGAAAAGAGGAGGTACACAGAGGAGGAGCTCTGGGAATATATTAGAGGAGTGTTAGACAGACTCTGATTGTATAAACTTGATTTGAGGAGAGTTTTGTACGTGTGCCTGTCCAGCAAACCTTGGTTTGCCCAGTACACCCCTTTGAGGATTATGGTATTCCGGTATTATTTCTCTTCCATTCTGTTATTTTATAGAGAGATAACTTCTAGTCATTTACCATTTGGCCTTCTTCCGTTATTTCATTAGTGGGAGTAATTGAACACTGAGCTAGCCTTGAGGGAACATCTAAATAAACAGTTGCAGGGAGATGTGTTGATCTGATTTATGCTCTGAGCAGTGTTTTCTGTGTGCAACGAGCCACATTTGTAATAAGCCTCAGCCAGTACTATCAGATGAACTTTTTATGGCCTCACCCTGAACAGGTTTTTCTGTATAGAATACAGTCAAGAAAATCAAATCACGTCCGAAAAAACATTTACGTGTATGTATTCTTCAGACTTCATACTCGTATCAACTCTGTATTAACATTTCACATAAAGTCAAGTTAAAGGTTTTCAAGTGTACTACAGGAGTAGAACAATTGTTTGTTTGTTTTGTTTTTTTTTTTTACTCCATGTTAACTGAAATAAATCACCAGAACATTCTTCATCAGTCTAAAGTATACTTCTCCCTTTTTTCCTTTGGACAATGCATTTATCAAATGGGAAGTCAGGAATGTCTCTGATGACTCGAACCTGTAGTCCAGTATGAAGATAATGATCAGTAATGAGATCTTCAAAAAGACGTGAATGTCACCCTGCAGTAAGCTGACATGGAATGGGTCTTCTATAAAAATATTTTGCCTTAGCCTTTATACTAGTTCTTTAGCTCTCTAGACCTTCTAGAGCAGATGTCAGCCTTAACTATAATTTTTATTAAAATAGGTAATATATGATAGCTATCTTTAAAAAAGTGTACTTTTTTTTTTAGCCTTCCCTTTTATTCCTTTGAGATTCTTTATTTATACACATTTTTGTTCTTTGTTGCATCTTTTCAATTGAAGACTCACTCTTGTTCCCAGAAGACAAAGTTAATTAACCAAAAAATGAAAAAAAAACACCTTTGTTTCTGCTTGCTTTCTACATTAGAGGGCAGAGTTCCACCTCATCTCTCTGTTCATCTTTTATTTGTTCAAATATGTTTGATAAAATTAATTGGGAATTTATTAAAAAGGCTATGCTAGCATCTTGGGGGAAGAAAGACCTATATTTAATATGCAAATGTGCAGATACAATGTGTCTGAATCAACGTAGCCATTACTTTGAGGGATTATTTCAGGAAAATTAACTCTGTGGGCACCTTCAAATTTAATTTTGTGCTATGACAAACATGATCCAGCAATTGAAAAGAGGCAAGAACTTCTAAGAATCATGATACTAAATAACTTTTTTTTTTTGTCTTCTATATTTACTAAACTATTGAACTAATATTTTTGTAAAATTGGCACTGAAACAAAAGTTTCTGATTACTTTCCATTATAAGTTTGGCATTTTTTTAAAAGTGTTTTAAGTCGTATTACAAGAAAATCAGTGTGAGGGGACAGTAAATACAGTCTAATGATGTGAAGCATCCACTTAGGAAGATAAAGGATGAAATGGGCATCTTTACTGTAGTCTAACTACTTAATTAAAGGTCATTATCAAAATGCTTATTGTTTCTTTAACGATATCTGTATATTTCTCTTGGTTTTTGAGGGATCTCATAGTCCTTGTCTGTATGTTGGTTGCTTATTTTTCTGCGGGGTGACACACTGAACTCGAGATAAATAGACAGGAGTGAGAATTTGCAGGATGCACCCAGAAGTGGAAAATGAGTCATTCTGTGTCAGTATATGGTCTTGGTAATTAAAAAGTGCTCATGATGATCCAATATGTGTGGTTCAGTATTAAACACATCTGAAATGACTCTCTAAAATTTCCTTCAATTCCAGTCTACATGTTTAAAGTTTAAAATAAAAATTTTATGCTTTAATTTATGTATTTTTCCCCAGGTTCTTAGTTTCATAAAGATTTGTTCTTAACTACACTGCTCTGTCAGGAACACAGGTCTTTTGCATCCCATGACCTCTGTCCTGTCTCTGGAGCCAGGCAATATTGATAAAATGCCTGCTAGGACTCCTTAAAGCTCAGTCATTAAAGCATGAATCCCTTAAGACAGACTGAATCAGATACTGCATATCTGATCCAAATTCCAGCCTTCCCTAGGCATCTTCAGCCTGTGAAGGCTTCATCTTTAAGCCTGGACAGAACAATAAGTAGCAGACTAGACAAATTGATTTGAAAGATGTTTCCAGAAGGCACATTCTCCAAATCTCTTCTTGAAGCAAGAAAAACTACATCTAAATTATTCCTGACAGAAATTCATCTACCTCTTCAAAAGGACCCAGAGCTGAGGTCTTGGCACATTCCTCTGGCAATCTGAACTTCTATTTCCTTCTCATAAAAAGGGTCCTCCTGCCAGCTGACCTGAATGCCTCCTGCTCCAGGTGAGGCTGTATTTGGGTTGAGTGCAGGTTCTTCAAACCCAGACAACAACTCAGCACCATGCAGCCACTCTCTCTCTCACTGTGTGCCCCTGTGGTGGGATGGGGAGGAGAATGGAGGGGGGAAAAGTATCAAGCTCCTGGGCTGAGACAAAAACAGTTCAATAATTGAAATAAAATATAATAGCAATATAAAAATGAAAAGAGAGAAATAGAAAGACAGAAAGAAATTTTTTTTAAAAAGAAAAAAAAAAAGAAAAAGAGAGGGATAAAACCAAAGAAAGACAGGTAATACTCAATGCAATTGCTCCCCCCCTGCTGACTCATGCCCAGCATGTCCCTGAGCGGGGATTGAACCCTCACAGCCAATCCTCCCATCTTATACACTGAGAATGATGTTCTGTGGCATGGAATAACCCCTCCCAGCTTTTTGTGCACCTGCATCCTCGCAGAGCTTGGGAAATTGAAAAATCCTTGACTTAGTGTAAGCACTGCTTAGCAACGGCTAAAACATCAGTGTGTTATCAACATTATTCTCATACAGAATCCAGCACACACCACTGTACCAGCTGCTAGGAAGAAAATTAACTCTATCCCAACAGAAACCAGGACATAAATAAATTGGTGTCACCTCATACTGGTCCTCCTTCCTAATATTAATTCCAGCTGCTTGTTTCAGTGCTTGAGGAGTAAGACAGCGGCAGGTATTGGGTGGTGCATTTAGCAGGAGTCCATCTCTCTGTACATAGCATGCGCCTACAGTGGAAAATTTTTTGAGATAAGGCAGGCACCAGTCTGATAAAAAAAATTATCTGCTCTTGCATACACTGTCTGACTCTTTCAAGCACTCTCCCAGAAACGCACAGCCTCTGTGCTCTAAGGTAGCCATTAGTGTCAGGGTAACACAAGGAGTGGGAAGTCGATGGATCAACTGGTGGTAGCTTAACTAAACAACAGGCATTGTCCTTTGTTATTTGTAACGTGGTGGCTCTGAAAGACCCCTCCAGAATGTTTTTCAGGATAAAGTCTTTATAAATAGTAGCTGATCATGCATCACAGGCTGAAGGGTCTTTTTCCTTCCCTCTAGAAAAGCCCTGAACATAAAATTGTCTTTCATCTTGTCAGGCAGGCAATCCAAAGGAGAGACACTGACAGAGTACAAGTCAAGTGTCTTCTCATCTTGCACCTATCCTTTCTTCTTGAATCAAAGGAGAGAGATATTTTTCTCCAGTGTAGAATAGATAAGTACCAGGGTGACTGTAAAAAGAGTTGTATTGATCTGGTCTCCACATGGTGTGAGAAATGGAAAAGGACTGATAATTACCTGCCTCATAATTCTGAACATGATGAACCAGGAAGAATGCTCCAAAAAATTGCTTCCCATGAAGTAATTAATCTTTTAATTTTCTTTTTCCATCACATGGCTTCTTTAAGTCTCTTTAATTCTCATCTAATACCACTGAAGTAGTCAGCACTACACCCTTCAATGCATATATCAGTTTCTAAGTCCTTCCTTATCTGTTCATATATTCTGCTCCTGTAAACTGGAGTTGCTCATTAGATTAAAGATCTTTATTTGAGTAGAAACAGACGCTGTGATTCTAAATCAGAGCAGATAGATTCAGTTTAAGGACCTATTCTTCAGTCCCTCCATCCCAGTTCAGCTATTGTCCTTAATGGTGTCAAATGCTAACTTTCCTGAGTAATATCAAACCCAGTCACATGTAAAGAATCTTTCACATGTCTTTTCATCCTAGTTTCATCCATGTGGGATTGGACTTTATGAGCTGTACAGAGTTCGTGGCTCTTTTTAATGTAAAAGATGAATGAAACCATAGAGTTTTCACACTGTTTCAGAAGACACAAGGCTGACCCATTTTATTTCATTTCAGTCTCTTCGCACAGAGGACACACATCAGAAAGTGAGTTTATGGGTCTGGATGCCAGGTGAACAAGCCAGGTAGATTTACAATACAGTGGTGGCCAAAGAGGCTGGTTTGCAGGTCAAGTCCTGGATCCCCAGCAATCTCTTTGCTTGACCCAAGGCAATATATTCTGTCTGCAATTTTATCTTCTGCATTAAAACATGAGGGGTATTCCCTTTGTCTGCATTGCCATTTTAAGTCTTTGAGGCAAACAAATTGTATTTCATTTGCACAGGTCGTTGTTCAGTTTAGGAGGATTAACAAAACCCAAACTCTTTCCCACTTCCTGCTGAAATTTTGTATACAACTTACAGAACGGATAAATGTCTCCATTGCTCTTATTACAGACTTGGCAAATAACCATATTATGGCATCATCACATCTGCAATATAACTGCAGAACAGCTCAGTGGAAGAGTGTACTCTCCACATTAATGATACCATGAATTTGATTTTTAAGTACTTTTATTCTAATGCTGCAACTTCAAACCATGTAAAGATTAGATGTGAAAAGGTGAGAAGGTTTACAGAACTGTACTCTCTAAAAGCTTATGAAAATATTGCAAGAAGTATCAGGGAAGGAAATATGGGATGGAAATCAATAATAGAAGAACTATCTTCATTAAATGACCCCATTAAAAAAGGTGGTTACATGTTTGCTAAACTCCTGCTGTGATGACATTAAACAAAAGATCCTTTACAACTGGAAGATATTAAAGGATACCAAGAAAATAATATATTCTTTTGTAAATGCTACACTTCATGCTATTAATTTCAATGACTGTTTCATATTTGCCTATCTTTCACCTTGATAATGTAATTACAGTGGTACAAGATATTCCACATAGATGGTAGGATGCAATTTAACTGTCATGTGTCCCAGTCAGATTGCACCTTGCACTTGACCCAAGTATTGTATGGTTGTTAATAGATATGCGATGGGAAGTCTCACTGATGTGTTTCCTAGGATCACATTGTCCCGATCCTGACAGTAAAGGAGAGGCAAATAAATGTAACTTCATTGTTGGTGCAACCTAAACAAAAAAAAAAAAAAAAAAAAAAAAAAAAAAAAAAAAAAAAACAAACAAAAAAAAAATTAAAATTGAGTTTGATTATCAGTGCAAGGACTTTAAACAGGGTCCGTTTCTATCACTAAAATCCTTATGCTTTTCTTGGCTGCAGGTATGTGCTCATGCAGGTTTCCCAAAAGGATGCAGTACATTGGCATTTTGCCTGGGATCAGCAATAATGGAGCAAGTTCATCAGGGTGCAATCCTCCTCTGGCCAGAGCAGTTGGATTCAGTTTTGTGTTTCCATACATTGATCACCATACACTTCCAAAATTAGTAGGTTCTATAATAAAGAAATAGGACAAACACCACTGCATCCCATTCTAATAATGATTTAAAAAAATCAAAGAAAACAATTAAGCCAAAGAAAGACATTCAGAAGATGTAAATTAAAGTCAGTGGAGATAATCCAGAATTCAGATGGAATTTTAATGGTGGCACTTTAGTCTATATATTCCTATATACCAAATTCTGACATTAAGAGTTTGATCCTACCTCATGAAAAAGAGCAATTTTTGTTCAAGTAGTTCCACGGAGCAAGGGCCATTTACATGAGGTTAGGGTTTGCAGAACACAGTGTTGACCCTGTGGTTCATCTTTTGGACAGAAATTTCTGGGAGACCTTTTTCTGTTGAAAAGTGTTAATTCACCAAAAATTAATTTCTGCCTAGTAGCTTCCTGCAATGATATGATTTTATACTTGTTAGTAATAATTTCTCACATTCTGAGAGGAGTAGAAGCCTATTCTAGAACACACAGTGCTTTAGTGATTTAAAGCAGGGATCTGATCACCAGTCACACAATGCTGGACTTTGAAGCCTGTTTCTGTTACACTCTGACAGAAATAATATCTCATTAGCCACATATCTTCAAACAATTACAATTTTTTGTTAATCCCAGACAACCTATTTGACATGTGTATATATATTCATATGACAACCTATTTTCAGTTCAGCCCACTATTTCTCTGCCTGATTTCCTTACATTGTTTTTCACACTTCTCTCACGCAATCACACATAATGGAGATGACCAGATGTAGCATTACTATAAACATTCAGTGCTCTCTTATAGAATCCATACTATCTAGCCTTCATTTTCACCAAACTGTTCTTACAGAGAACATAAGAAAACAAAATAAAAACTAAAATTAGCTTTTAGGCATTCTTTTGTTTTAGACTAACCCCTACTTTTGATCTGAGGAAGGATATTCAGATTGAAAACTTTAACTGTGATCTTGTGTAAGTCATTTTCATGAGCATTTGCTAACATCACCATAATAAAACAGTCAAATATTGGGATTTTGAAAGGACAGTGATGAAGTCAGTCCCTTCACATGTATAGAATCTTTTGAGTACCTAAGCCTCATCTGTTCTGGCTTACACTGAAGTTTTTTCTATAATTACATTCCAGACAATAGCACAACACTTTTCTTTTTCACTGCTGAACTCTTGATCTACCGTCTTTATTATGTTTCCTTTTATAAATAATTTTATGGTCAAATACCCAGCTGAAATTTAAATAAAATGAAATCATGACTTCTTTTCACCATTAGCCCAAGATAACATAATAGCATTATGACAGGTGAAGGTTAACATTTCTATTGGCAACTTTCATTTAAACCATCTCAGAGCAGGATGGCATGCATAATTGCTTTGCACCAATAGAGGAAATAACTCCCATTAATCCTGTAGTGAAGGTCATAGAAACATTGCACAGGCTCAGAACAATCACAGAATGAAGACACAAGAGAACGACAGGGTCATTTAATTCACACACCCCGAGCTACAAGTACAGCCTCAGACAACTATTTACCTTGCCACTACAGAATTTTTTCAGTTAGAATCTTCTAGCAAATAAGAAAATGAAAACTCAGGAAAAAAATAAAGTGAGGTAAGTCTTTGTTAAGAGTTAGAAATTACTTAAAATAATATTTTTAAATAGCACAAGCTACCAGAGATAAGTTAGATCTGGTCTCTTATAAAGAAAAGCCTTCCCCATTTCAGCAAAACAGCAAACAAAATCCTGATGCAGGGAGAATCAGACCTTCTATTTTTAATTATTTTTCATTTTTGCTATTATTAACATGCCCTTGTTCCATTCAGGAATACCAAGAGGCAATCTATTCTCACGATAATTCTGGCCCAGTTTTTGAAGCCCAAGAGAATATGTTAGTTTGGAATTCAGTGATTAGATGAACCAAATCAGAACTCGATCGTTACTTTTAACTTTCCCATTACAGGTGAAAAACATGAATCTGCACACTATGGACTTTCACAGTAATTATTGCCAGGGGATGTCCTTCCATTTTAGGGATTTTAAATTGATGCCCCACTCCTAAACCAAAAGATTTCCATAGAAAACTCTGAAAGTTACTATGGAGAATAGGAATGCATAGAAGGTACACAGCATTACAGAAGGATTAATAGACACTCTGCTATACCTCAAGCATTCCTCCAGGCCAGAGAATTAATCAGAGATGACCCAGCTTCATCCACATCAGGGAATACAAACTGAGGTGACACACTGTGTCATTTGAGCAATAGCAGCAATCATGGGAAGCATCTTCTGCTTCTGGACACATGTAAAAACCACGGACTGTGTTTCAAAACTGCTTCATTATGTGCTGCTGAGGGAAGGACCATCTCCTATTGTATAAGCATATTGTTTTCCAGAGGATTAACTTTGGACTTGATGATGAACTGGCTGTTGTCTACTCTCCAACTCCTTCGCTACACTTTCCCATTCCCTTGCACACACCTTTCACCCTCTCATTTTCTCAGTCACTTCCTCATTTTTTATGAGACTAATCCTGCCTCAGCCACATCCCACGCTAGAAAAATTTCCCCCTCTGTGCCATTTGTCAGCCATCGTTCTCTTCATTTTATTTCTGCTATTTACCCATATCTATCATTTACTTAGACTACAAGATACCACTAAAAAAAGGCTATTTCGGTCTCTGTCCAGCAGAATCTTCTCCTCCTTACTCTTGCTGTTATCATTGGCTGAGATTGCTCTTACACAAGACTTTGAAACTCTCCACAAGCTCATTGCTCATAAACTCTTTACACAGATAGATTGTTTTGTACATGCTTTGTAGCTGCACTGCCAAACTGGGCACACAAATGTGCAATGGATAGAGGAGCTACCACAGGGCATTTGATCAACATGAAATAGTGATGTTCATGTTTTTGATCTGTCCCATTGAAAAGTAAAAGGCACAGGAATTATTTGCTCTTGGTTTCCAATTCTGGTGGACCAAGAATGCACAGCTATCAGTTACTGTGGTTCCATTGACAGGTGGTAGCCTAGGAAGCCATTGTAGCCCCTGCCATTTCTCCCAGATAGCAACTCCTTTAAACATCTTCCCATGACCTGTTTGCCATTTCTCTCTGTGTCTCACCCACTGCAGTTTTTATTTCATTAATGCAATGCAGGAAGCAGAGAGGTATGGGAAAGTCACAACCTTCACTGAGTATGCCAAGCCACACACAATATTGTGTGAAGGTCAATGCTGCATAAATAGATGCTCCAGAACTTGTTTATATGTTGGGGCCATGAAAACTGCAAATGTTATATAAACAATTAGGACTGATTTAATTACATTCACTCTTTTGTTTGATTGGTTTCAGTTACTAAGAAATGCTGAAGTGTCTCAAAGCAAATAAACAGAACTCAGAAAGTCTCTGCAGAAATTAAATTTCTGAGTGACTTCCAATATATGATACCCCTCTTCTACTAGAACTTGAGAGATTTCCTTCTAAATTAAACAGTTGCTTTTTTTCTCCCAACTATTAAAAGAGTGAAGTTAAGGCATTTTTGCCTACACATATCAGTCCTAAGGTATGTAAAAAGTGACAAGAATAATCTTAAAACCACAGCTGGAAACACAGGGTGACATTTCTTTACAAGAGTGCCATTGGGCACAGAATAAAAAGGAATAAAATTAGAACTGCACCAACAGGTATCCTACCTATCTCATGGCAAGAATTCCTGCCAGCATGGCACACAGCCAAACTAGCTTGTGTCCCAAAAGCAGATTCACTGAATTGGACTGCAGATAAAGATCATTTTACTCTGACACAAAACTAGATTGTTGCCAAGTCTTGCTGTTTATTCTTGGTCTTGTGAAGACATCAGCATCTGTAAAGTCATTCAGTGATCCGGAAAATAGATCCTGACACTAACTTGCTGAAAATAAAGTTAATTTTCACAGAATCACAGAATAATGGAAGAGGTGAGGCTGGGAGGCACCATAGTGGGTCATCTGGTCCAACCTCCCTGCTCAGTTAGGGTCATCCCAGAGCACATGGCACAGGATTGTGTCCAGAAGGTTCTGGAATGTCTCCAGTGAGGGAGGCTTCACAACCTCTCTTGAGCAACCTGTTCCAGTGTGCGGTCACTCCACAGTGAAGTTCTTCCTCATATTCAGGTGGAACTTCCTGTGCATCAGTTTCTGCCCGTTACCTCTTCTTGGCACACCGAGCAGAGCCTGGATCCATCCTCTGACACCCTCCCTTCAGATACTCGTGGGCATTGATGGGGTCCCCTCTCAGTCATCTCTTCTCAAGGCTGAACAGGCCCAACTCTCAGCCTGTCCTTCTAAAGAGATGCTCCAGTCCCTTTAATCTTCTTTGTGGCCTCTGCTGGACCTGCTCCAGGAGCTCCATGTCTCTTTGTACTAAGGACCCCAGAACTGGACACAGCACCCCAGATGTGGCCTCACCAGGGCTGAGTAGAGGGCCGGGATCATTTGCCTCAAATTGGCAATGTTCTTCCTAATGCACCTCAGGATACCAGTGGCAGGACACACTGCTGGCTCATGGACAACTTGTTATCCATCAGGACACCCAGGTTCTTTCTCATATAGCAGCTCAGCCCTGAGCCTTTACTGGTGCATAGTGTCTTCTTCAAACTTTCAGACTCTTCGGTCTTTGATCTGATCCATCATGTGCCACTAAATCCTTATGTCAGCACACACAGACCAGCAGAAAAACATGCCTTTGACTGGAGAGGAAGAAGGGTCCTCCCTTTCACTACGAACTGACATTTATGTAATTTTCAAGGCACATAGTCATAGTGCAGGACTTAACCAGTTTTCACTACCTCTACATGCTACCCATTCGTCAACCATATCCAGGACTTTCATGTCCAGTTCTGTTACTGACACACCACAATTTGTCTTCTCTGAACTGAATTTATCTCCCTTTTGACCAGTTTGTTGTACTCCCAACGTGTACTGTTGGTCTCTGCAACAAAACCAGCTGCTCCATTTCTTTGGAAGAGATTTCTGTCAATGAGAATATATTATTTCAATGTCCATCTAGGGCTTTGTACTCAAAGGGTTCGGGGTTATTAACTCTGTGAACCCACTATCATTGAAAGTTACAGCAGAGATGTGCTGGAGCAGCACATTCCTCAAATACCATGCAATATCCTATCAGCTGGACATCACAGCTGATTATAGGACAGAAATTACATTCATGACCACCCACTGCTTGAAAAATGATGCATGTCTCGATGTTCACTCTTGGACTTCTAGTGGGCTCCTCCCATGGCTGATCTTCCAGATTTTCCTTTAGCTTTCCCTTGGTGCCACCGCTGCTCGTTTACTTTTATAGTAGGAATATTGTGATGTACTGCATGAACTGCTGAAATAAGTAAATTAATATATGCCTGAGTATAAGGCTCTCACTATGGTATTTAATTAATGACTTTTGATTCACATGGGACAAAATCAGAAATTTTAGTCATGGAAGGTTAAATGGCCGTAAAATAAAAAACAAATAATCTCTGAAGAACAAAGACAAAAATTATGTCTGGAGAGCTTTCAGAAAGAATTGGGGAAAGCAGCAGTTGAACAGAGCTCTGTTCATTTTGTTTGCTTTCAATATTAAGGAAATCAGACAAAAAAGCAGGCCAGGCTGACATGTGGTGTATGGGATTCAGCTGAGCATCTGGCCATTCATACTAAAACTCTGACAAATGTCTATGCTCAAACTGCATCAATGTAAACTAACAAATCTGAATCACATCTCAACACAGTTTATTGTGCAAAAATGGAACAAATGTTTAGGGCTTTCTTCAATATGATCAGTTCAACACAGAGGAAAAACTTGTCACAGTTATAGTGATGTTCTGGGAAATAATTTTTTGCTAGATCTTGATACATTAGTGTGAATATAAAATTCCAACACATGACTGGCACTGTAAAAGATGATTGAAAACCACCTCCAAATAGAAATGTACGGGTGCCGCCTCCTCAGACTGCCTGAGTATCATTTTATTTTTTTATAAGGGGTGCTTCAATCTCAAGTATGTTGTACTTCAGGTGTGTTACGCTGAGTTTGCCTTAATTATGTCTCCTTTAGGTAGAAAATCAAAATCATAACTCATCTGAAAATTTCAGAAAAATTGCTTTCAGGATTTCATACAATCACAACTGGATTCTGTATCAACAGGTGAAGATGCTCATGTGTATTTATGAGCCATATATATATGGCTCATATAGATATATATGTATACGTATATATGGCTGATAAATGGGATCGGTGTGTGTGAAACGAAGGAATTTGTCCAACATTCCTTACCTGGAATATCAAGGAAGTAGCGAATATTCCTATCTATTAATTACAGGCATGGAGTAAGTAGACAGAGTCCAAATGCGGACAGTAAGAAGAAATACTGATATAGACAACATGTTCTTCAGAGAGTGCTTTTGGAGTTTTTTTACTGTAGACAAGAGACAACAGAGGAAGCTACTATAGATTATCCTTAAATATGTAAGTTGTTATAAAGAAGAAGAGGATAAGCCAAGTCTACTGCATATTTTATAATTGCAGGTCTTTTTCTTTCCCTGTGTTTAGAATGGTCCTATCTGCTCTGTCATTTAGCAAACATGAATGTGATTACCAGTCCTTCACATGTTTTCAGGACAGTGCCATTGCCCTGGAGCTCTTCATTGCAGATAGTGATGCTAATAAAGTTGGGTTTCACTATATCATTTAGATTAGTTATTAAAGCTATGTTGTAGGGCAAAACATCCATATTTATGCTGTATTTAACTTTCTATTAATAATAAATTCGTGTGAAATACTTTTGTTATTAATATTGATCACTATTCCAACTGAAAGCCAAGATGTCAAGGTTTCCTTTAGCATCCTTAGTTATATTTAATAGCCCTGTTGATGAGTGAGAGCCTAATGAAGGCTAACAGATGGTCTATTTAATATTGCTGTAGGGTTTGAAGCACTTGCCAAAACAGATACACAAAAGGATTTGACAGCCCTGTAGCTGAAAACCTTTAATTACAGCTACTTCACTCCTCGGGGTTTCTGTGAGGCCAACACAACAGCACAGCTTTAGGATGGGTCAGCGTGGTGAGCAAAGGCTTTGTGGAGCCAGACAGTGAGTGCTGGTAAAACTATTTGCTGAACATTAATAAACTGGGCTTGGTGCAGGCAGCTTGGAAAGACAAGCCTAGACAGAGAGAGGGAAATAAGTGATGATGCTTTCTCTGCCTCTGAGAACAGTTTGCCCTTTTCCTAAAATACCACCTCTTGAAGACTGTCATCACCTGCTGAGCAGGTGGGTGGGGAGAAAGCCTGCAGCCAAAGTGCGCCTTTAATTATGCCTGGGTTATAGCTGGGATTTCACCTTTAAATGATGTGAACTTCAGTCCATTTACTACTATTAGGGACAGCAATCTGTGAGGAAGGGGGCTAAAATTTGCTGAGGTTGCAAAACTCTGTCTTTGAAGGAGTGGAAAAATTTATTCAGGACAAAAGAATATACACAGAAATCTAAAGTTTCTAAAAACTCTTCTGATTTTTTTTCTAAGTTTGAGCAGAAAGAAGGAGTTTTTAGAGACTTTCAATGATTTTCCCTTGGCTCTACCTGGAACAATTGCCCCCTGGTTTTCTGGCACGAATTCACACCAAAATTAAAAGGCATAATTAGCAGTCGCATTCGGATTTGCCTGAATTGATTTCTTGGCAATTGCTTAGAAATTGAATCCATTCCTTCAGAAAGAATAGGTGTTTTCACTGCCCTTACTGTCTCTGGCAGATCTGTCTGTAACTAAAGGTATTGATTCTTTCTGAGTGCCAGGACGAGCTTGTGGAGTTGTTCATATATAATTCCAAATATCTGATCAGTACTTGTTTTACACAGTATTTTCTAGAAAAAAGAATGTGTAGATACGTGCAGAGACAGATGTAGACAGATTTTGAGACTCTCTGACAATGGAAGTTTCCCCTCACTACCATGATCTTTGCTGCACCCAACAGCAGAGACCATCCCTGCATGAAGGAATAAATAATTTCATGGTGAAAATGGTGGAGGGGGAAAAAAAACCAGAAAAATAAACAGGAAGTGAGATTTTGTAAACTAACCTGCAAGGCAGCTTTGGACAACAGAAAAACAACAAATTTTGCCAGTCCCTACAGCACTGACACCCAAGGATTTCATGCTCCAATGTGATGAGAAAATCTCTGCATCTTTAAAAGTTCAGAAAATTCATGAACAATTGACAAGGTAGGTATGGAAAAATGCACAGGGGACAATCTCTTTTTTCACCACAGCTGGCTGAGTCAGTCCCTTTTCCACATATTGCTCTGTCTGTTGACAGATTGTGAATTATTTCATGTAAAATTGGTTTCTTTTATTATTCCAGACAATGCTGAAGCCTGACATTTTTACTGGCTCATGCAGGAATCTGCCATTTTGGCTCCATCCAAACTTCAACTAGAAGTGACTAGACACCAAACACTAGTCTGAAGGAGAGAGTGTACTGGCCTGGCCCCAGCTACTCAGGCAAATGAAGCAAATGTAAAGAAATAAGCTGGAATTTACAGTAATCTTGATCCAGCAACTGGTGATGTACCTGGAAAGGTTCTGATTGGATTCAATCAGCCTCAAGAGACAAACTACCTCCCTAATGGGCAGAGAAGTGGAGTGCAACAGCAGCACAACATCCCAGAAAGAGATACAGTCAGGATAGTAGTAACACAGGCTGCCAAATTTGAGGATAGCTGGAAGAGAATCACTAATTACAAGGGCTGTGAAATCAGACAACTCTTTCATCCCTGGATGCAGTTAAACCTGATAAGCAATGGCTAGATGGTGGGGATGTTTTGAAGCTAAATATATTTTTAATGTGATATGCATCTTCTTTGATGTATATATTTTCAGTAAATGTTCATCTGTTTAATTATTATTTACTTTGTACAGAGCTTTGGGATTTACTAAGATGAAAGAGGTTATTGTTTGTTTATTATCTTGTGAGTGACAATGCCAGGGCTGACTCCTAAACTAGTCCATCACTTTTAACATAGGACCTCAAGCCATTCTAATACAGACAATATTCTTGCAAAAATCAACTTTGATGAAAGTGCATATACACAAAGGATATTCTGTAATTAGAGAAGGTACAAAGCATTGAATGTGCCAGTAAAGTCAATTAAGCTCTAATTACTATTGGATTCAGATCTGCCATTGCATGATAAATTGCTCAAGTAAAAGTATCTTCTCCACACAGAGGTGCTAAATTCACCCCCGCTGATGTTACAGATGTTTTTTCAACTACCCCTCTGGTTCTATTTGAGATAAAAAATGCAAAAACATTCTCCTGTTCTAGGCAGCAGTGTGAAAAACTCATTAGCTGATATAATCTTTATAGGTAGTTTTCTTTGTGTGGTTAGTTGACAATCCCTCACTTTCCGCATTTCTGTGCTGTGCTAATGACTTCACACCCTCCTTTTCTCAGGAGGCAGAAGATGTCTCTGCAATGAGCAGTTGACATATGGTTAGTGTCTAGCCCTTTGCTATCATTCAGGTGATGGAGAGCTTTGGAAAACTCTTGACTTCATCTCAATCTCAACGTGCTCCATCAGGAATTCTGCAGATGACAGTGATTCAGCTTTTTAAACATTTCCAAGTAGTTCATCACTCACTGCCACTTTTCTCCTTACCTTTCAGTGTTAACAAGTTTCCATATGCTGTTTCCATATGCCATGTGGCTTTTACAAAATCTCAGGCAGTCACTTCTCCAAAAGCTCAGATACCTTTGTGGTAGTTCTGTTTAGCAGAATATTCATGCAACCATGATGACAAAGTGAAAGACATCCATTCCATGGGCTTCGATGCATTTTGGAATAGTGTCTAATGAATTTCAGTTTCAAAAATTTCAAGAGCAGTATTAAGATGGGAATAGACCAGAGTGATCTCTTGGAATAGTTTATGCTTGAGTCACTCACTTGTCCTTCATCCAGTCTCCCTTCATACTAAAGCTACAAAAAATATATTTTAAGTAGAATGAAAAGCTTGAACTGATGTTAGCACAAGTATCATGTTCTTCCATCTTTCAGATCTCAGCTGCTCTAATCATGTTCCTGACAGTAACTTGCTGTCAACTTACTGAAACTCCTTTAGACTTGTCAGTCTGATCAATGCATGTCTTACAGCCCCAGAACAAAACCCAAATGGTGGCTCCATAGTGCAGATGCACAAGATAAGGTGTTTAAATCTGTTTAGAGGGGGATAAAAGTCATATCCAACTAGTTTCTTGAAACTAGTACTGCAATCCCTGCTCCTCCAGCCTGGTTTTCCATTGCCACATCTGAATTTAGCAGAAGTTCCCTTTCTACATGAAAAGAAATCTTCTTTTCTCTGTTCTCTTGAAGACTTTCTTTCAATTCCTGCTGTGTTCCTTTTCAAAGGAGACTGAGATACTTTTTGTAACTGGTGACTACAGACTGAGGTACCAAAACTTATATGTTTCTCTTCACCTTTGGCTGAGAGAAAACAACTTCGTTCCTCCTGAGCACTTTTATTTGCAGCTCATAATGCTCCTGCCCCCCCAGTGTCTCCTATTGCTGCTCAGTGGTGAGGTGAGGGTTGTAGAAAGTGGTGTTCAGGAATCCCACACAAATAACATTTATTACTGCTCACCTTGGGTGTCATGGAAACACAAATCTTACAGCACTGCACTAAAGTGAACAATCTCAGCCCAGTCACATCAGAAGAAGCACCTCATTTATTAGTTATTTAGATAATTATCACCACAGTGCAGTAGAAATGAAAACTCCATGGGATGAGTGATTTAACTTCAGTGCAAGCCCATTAGTCACGAAGGAACACACTGCTCACATTACACCCCACAGACATCCTCTGCAGCTTGTGAGAACACAGAACATGAACAAACAAGGGGTTTGCTTCACCACTTCACCATATTTGATTCTGCAAGCTGGAGAGATTGAAGATTCTTCACTGTGAAACACGGGTGCTGAAAGCACCATCCCTGACAGCTCCACCTGGTACCAAATGCAAAAACTGTATTGAAGGCAGCAGGTTGAGGTGTGCTTGCTCGAATGCTCACTATTTCTTCTCTAAAATGTGAAGTACAGTGTTTCCTGATAAAGTTTTTTTCATTATTTTACCATTAGAAGCACTAGGAAAAGGGAAATTTCATTATCAATATCTTACTGGAAATTATTTGAGTGGGACTTCTGTTGGTGTTTGTAATTCAGTTTATTATGTGGGGGTTTTTACTATGACTACTAATTCTTCTGCCTGGAGATTCCAGAAGATTTCCAGAGACTCTTAGGTGTTTGGCCCTCATACGTTGCTTTCAGTCACATTTAAATAATTAAGTACATAAATTATGTAAACTAAATCTCTTCCTCTGTTATCACAGGCAGTCAAAGGAAATGTCAGTTTTTATTTCACGGTAATAACACGAGTGCAATCGCTTCCTCATGTATGTGTTTACTACTTACACTATTCTGAGTCCAATTTAAAAGAAAATGTGAACAAATAATGGCAGGATATACAGACTGACCAAAACCATTCATGGCTGAAGCATGAAATATTTTCAGCTTTCAGGTTCTTGAAAGGATGAGGAGAGAAATGAGAAGCTTATGGTAATTCTTTTTAGGGAGGAGATGGTTTCATGAATAAACAGGAAAAGAACTGTAGCTAAGATCAGGAAAAATGAAATTTGAAATCCAAAAAACAGTGCCTAAAGGAAGAGCTCCAAACAGCCAACAGTTTACAGAGCACTTCCCACAGTCACAGTCAAATGTATTCTGAACTCAAATACTTTACCATTATAAACAATTTAAATTCCTTATAAATTATAACTGTTTATAAAGTGCTTGATGCACTTTTAGTTTTGAGAGTATTTATAACATTTAACAAGCACTGTAAGCTCACACATTCTATATGTGTCTGTATCTGCTAAAGCTGTCACTAAATTTCCAAAAGCCATTAAAACAGGGATGGAAACACAAACACTTATAAACTTTAAAACCTTGTTAGCACAAAATATATTGAAATTCTTACATGGGGAGGAAACTCACTCATAAAGCAGCCAATGCTTAAAACCTGCTTAATAGAAAAATAGATAATAACAATAATAATAAGAATACTACATTATTCCTTTCTGAAAATGATTACCTTACCTATAACCCCTATTAAAAACACTTTAAAGTATTTCCAAAAGGTATTCAGAAGTCTCCAAACCAAAATATTGGTTATTTCCAACTTCTTTTTAAAAAACTGATATTTTCTTGACAAAGCCAAAACTTTGCAAAGTGTGGCTTAAAAGTAACAATTATCAATGTCTGTGTATTGTCACTGTAAAAAATAAATTAAAAGGAATTTTAATTTTAAAAATATTTCACTTTATTATCCTTCCTTCCTTTTGCTAGTGCATTAAATTATTAAGGTAGTAACAAAAAAGTCTATTTAAAGAGGACTGGCTAAGTGTACTTTTAAATTGTGTGGTGATATCTGTAGGAAGACAGTAATTTCAACAAAGTTTTAGTTAAATTACTAGGGATGCACAGTCCAGCTCCAGACTCCTGTCTAAGTCTGTATCCGTTGCTCAGCTGTTGGGAAAGACATATGTCAAATTCCTGCCTGAAACGAACACAGTGATTTTTATCCTCATAATTTCTGTGTCAGTAGAACAAGACAAAAGGAAGTCTTCATCTAAATTAGTCCTTAATCCCTCCAGGGATATCATATGCCAAGGTTATTAGGGTTTATTACCTGAACAAAACAAAGCAGGTAAACAAAGCCAAACTGGAATTGTAAGAGGTTTCCTTCCTTGTTCCTATTCAAAACTGTTTCAGGATTATGGGAGGAGTAAATTTATTTAGAACTGTAAAGAAAGATGTGGCCTATCACCTTATTTTGCCTGATATTTGTGCCATGGTTGTTTTTGATGTTTCCCACACCATCCAGGCTTGCAATACTTGGCTAGCTTCCACCTTTTCCTGGTGTGGCTGAACCACAGCTCAAGGCTGACAAATTGACAGGTGCACCCTTTGGGAAAGGTACACCCTCCACTGGGTTAAAAACTGGCCGGGCCCTGAGGGTGGTGGTGAGTGGTGCTGCATCCAGTTCCCTGCCTTTTGACACCACTGATCACATACCAGGGGATGACTCTTTCTCCAGGCTCCGCAGAGACCCAGACACAGGGATCTGTCCCACGCACACTGCCCAAGTGCTCCAGTTTCTTTGACATTCATCCTCTAAAATGAAAACCTGTCTCTGTTCCCTGTGTTATTTTTGGAAAGTGGGGTGGGATATATAGATTAGTTTACTTTTTCCTTAAAACAACTCTTCCACTAAAACCTTTCAGTAAGAGGGTTGTTAAAAGTGAAAAGCTGTAGGGCTCAGTCACGAGCCTTTCAAATAAATAGGAGCACCTCTGTTGGCTTCCCAAATGCTGCTAAACAGCAAAGAGACTCAATCCTGATATTCCTGGTTAGATACCCCTGGCTTATCCACTGGATGCATTAGAGCCCATCTGAGATACCAAGTCCTTTGTGGTCTGTTTGATTCTCTAAACACTTAATTCTCAAGACCAGAATCAGATCCAAACCCAAATAAAATCACAGGAATATTTTTCATTATTATAATGAATATAGGAGACAGAGATAGAGAGTGCATAGAAGATCGTGTTGTCTGAGGTTTCCAACACAATGATTGCCATTAAAATGTCAATACTTAGCACCAGTCACTATGAAGCTGCATCTGCCCTGCCACATTTCCCGTAGAACCTTAGGAAAGAAATATATCTGAATTGAGGGTTTCAGAACTACTCAATATTCGTTTAATTCTACTGCCATTGAAACAGTTGGTAAGATTTCCATTAATTTCAATAAAACAACATTAAACTCAGTGTAAAAACTACATCATCTATTGTGTCAGTGTGTCATTTTATATCATGTTAATGATAATGGCATAAAAAAAATTAAAAGCAGTTCATTTTGCACTATTATGGAACTAAGGGAAGAAACTACCATGAGCTGAAGAGATATATGACTTTTTACCAGGGTTCAGCTAACCTTTGATCACTTTTAAAAATTAAAGTGATTTTAGGGCTGAAAAATGCTCATAATAAAAGACTTAAAGAGCTCAATCTGTTCATCAAAAAAGATCAATAGTTACTTAATTGCGATATAGCAGTGCCTTCACAGAGAGAAAATGCCATGTAGTAAAGGACTCAATCTATCACAGAAAAGCACAAGAGCCACTGGCTTCACATTACACCAGGTAAAATCATCATAGAAATAAAGCTTCTGCCTTATTGGGTTTTGAGGTTTTTTGTTGGTTTTTCGTGGATTCTGTTTTGTTTTGTTTTAATGAAATGTTCTGATTAGGTATTAACAGGTCAGACAAGGACTGAAGCTGTTGTCCTAAAATTGGCATGATGATCAAACACAAGTTATCAGTCTCATTAATATATTAAGTAGGAAAAGAAAGAAAAGAGGAAGAAAAAAATTAGTGTTACTATGGAGAACCCTAGAAACACTTAAAAATTCTAATTTTTGGAATTTCTTCTCAATTATCCCACATTTCCAACAAAGAAAATAGAGGAAGATAGAGAGGGTCCAAACAAGAAAAGAGAGAAGAATAAACTTTCAATTTGAATCAGTTCACTAGCTGAGGATCAAGGCAACAAACTGCAGGAATTGAGCAAAGGTTGGGGCTTGGTTGCTTTGTTTTCTTTATTTCAGAAACATATATTTCATGGCACAGATTACATACTCAAATCAAGTGGCACTTTAAAATACAGATGATTGCTTACTTTGCAGAGAAAATGTTTGTTTGGTTGGTTTTTTGTTCGGTTTTACACTTTATTTTGTCCCATTCTGGTGTGTCTCACCATGCTGTGTCTTTACATTACCAATAGAATTAAAAGTAACCTAATATAAAACATTCATTTGGATATTCACTCTGTTACCTCAGTAGCTGTTACGTGATTTTTTTAAAATATGATTTTAAAAGAATACATGCTTTTATTTGTTATTCTCCTGCTTTAGTAATACTGCCAGCTGTACTTTCCACTTCACATGAATTCAGGTCTATTCCAATTTTCCACTTCCCTGCCTTTAATCCCAGCGTTACAAACGGAATCCCATGCTACACTAATATCTCTTACTCACTGGCACAGAAGAGATCAATATTTTAAAATGCCATATGTTTTATAGATCAGCGGCCTTGTGCATAGGAATCCAATGGCATCTGAACCATTACACAATATTTGCAAGTTACACGAGTCAAGGACTGTGGGGTCTGTCTTTGCACACACTATCAGTTCCTAAAATGTTTGTACTCATCTGTGAAATGTTTTAGTATTTTTATAAAACTTAACTGAGTTACCCAAATCCTTGATGTCCTCTCACCATAAGCCATCCTCTGTGGCTTACAGGTGTGGTAGAAACTTTAATAATGGGAACATTTTATCCTTCACACACACTCAAATTCCCCAGAAGCTTTTCATAAGGTTTCACATCCACCCATCAAAAGTTGACTAGAGCTCTTGCTCAAGCAGATGTGAAGTCAGTGGCTGAAAGACACATCTCTGGCATGTGTTTGGCCACTGAGGTTAATTTTGCCAAGACTTCAGTCTGATTCACTTGCAGGTACAGATGCAGATGTTGAGGAACACATCCAGCACAGGGATCTCTGTGAGCAGCAGCAGTGGGAGCTGCAGGAAGCACTTTGGGGAGCAGGAACCTGAGCCCCAGATGAGAGGCCATGAGCAGCTGACCCTTTGCTCAACCAAGGGCACAGAGACCTTGAGCACAGCTGGGACCGCACCCTCAGACATGGCAGGAGCTGATGACTCCCAGACTTTCCCATCTTGGTTTGTGAGGGGATAAAAGCCCAGAGGTTCCTTTATTTGGGGTCTCTCCTTGGAGGCACCAGCTGTTATTTTGTTATTTAGTTATCGCACCAAGATTAAATTATTTTAAGGATATGGACATCTGAGACTCCGCTGTGGGAAACCTTGCGTGGAGCAGGTAAGGAAACCTGGTCTGACTGTGTGAGTGTGGGGTGTGTAGCTGCAAAGGGGCCTCAGGTGGTGTGAGTGTCACTGGTGACAGCCAGAGTGGCTTCTGGATGGCCCAACAGGGATTTCCCTAACATGGAACCAGTCAAAGGAGGAACCTCTGGAGCCACACAGACCTTGGAGGAAACCACAGGGCATTTTGCATTTCAAGGTGTGCTGACCATTCCTGCATTGGTTCTGACTCCATTCCCTGAACAAAGAAATTTCTCTAAAGATGACACCATGTTTTTGTGGAGCCATTTCGATAAGTTTGGGACAGAACATGGATTCATCTCAATTTCAAAACTGGAGCTCCAGACCAGACCCCTTGGGAGTGATATTCTGTTCTGCTCTTTGGGAAGTTTTCCTAGCTTGCTGCTAAATCACTTCTCAGCCCCCCAGCATGCTGCTCCTAAATTGCTTCAGGGCTGGCAATCCCATGAGTTCCAGAGAACAAAGCCCATCATGCAGACTGTCCCAAACCACCATCTCTGTTCCCTTTCCTAGAAAATCATGGTGTTAGGTCTCTACTCCGAGAAGAAGAAAAACAAATCTTTAAAATACACCTCTTTTTCACCAAGTGCAATGAACGACCTGTTTATGTCTACCCTAAGCATTCTGGTGAATGCTCGGACCATCATATCATAATGGTGGTAAGTCCGACATGAAGAGAGAAAAGCTTCCTTGCTTAAGAGAATTTCTTGGCTTTGCCCTTCACTATCATACAACTCTGTCAGCCTGTGTGAATTGCCTTTGAAAAAGCCCAGAACAAAACCTTATTCAGTAGACTTTTCCCAGTGGAGAGAGGATTAGAGAACAAGCACATGATATGTTAGACATGCTGCTCAACACAGTACTGGCATTTGGAGTAAGGAATGGAATGGAATGGAATGGAATGGAATGGAATGGAATGGAATGGAATGGAATGGAATGGAATGGAATGGAATGGAATGGAATGGGAGAGAAGAGAAGAGAAGAGAAGAGAAGAGAAGAGAAGAGAAGAGAAGAGAAGAGAAGAGAAGAGAAGAGAAGAGAAGAGAAGAGAAGAGAAGAGAAGAGAAGAGAAGAGAAGAGAAGAGAAGAGAAGAGAAGAGAAGAGAAGAGAAGAGAAGCAAGGCAAAAGAACCTTGACCCCTTCTAAGTAATTTTAAGCAAAAGAAATTTTCAAGTGGTAAAAAATTAATTGAGGCTGAAACTTGGTTAGTAGCTTCTACTCTGAAGAAACTTTTTTTTTCCTGCATGTAGCGTTGTGTCTTCATGGTGTAGTTTACATGAAATTTAGTTTAAATAGCAGCCTGAGGCCCTGGAGAAGCCTCTGAGCAAGTAATCTGGATTTTAATAATGCCGTTGTATTTCTTCACTGTATTATTGCAAATTTGTATAATGAGTACTTTTCCTCAAAGGAAATGGCCAAGATAGTATACTTGAGGGAAGCTCTTTAACGGCTATTAAAATGTGGTTATTATAAGTTTTTAATAACAAGTTGGAAGAAGGCCTTACCAGTGAGGGTCAGCTGGGAATCATTCATCAGACTTCAGACTTTACACCCACTTATAATGAGTACAGTCAGAGGACATCTGGTCACACAGATTTCAGAATTGTGTGTTTAGGTGAAGTTTGGATTTAGTCCTTGCAAAACCCTTTTCCTCTGCTGAATGCAGAAATATGTAAGAAGAGGATTTTGATCTGACAATAAGTGTCCTTCTGTCCAGAAAGAATTTCTGCCTGTAGGAACAGAGAATGAAATAGTCAAAAACATTGAAAATGTTTTACTTAAGTATACAAATTTGCTATGGATTTTCTCCACACACAAGGAGAGTAATTTAAAATATCTCTGTCCTTTCTAATTTTCAGTGACTTTTTTTTTTTCGGGTGGGTATTTTTATTTATTTATCTTAATGACTGACTTATCTAAGTGCTATTGCAAATAGTAGACCATAATAATAATTCTGGAGCTCTCACACTGTATGTTGTTTGTGTAGGAAAGTACATTTCATTTCACATAACATTTACAACTCCATGCTATAATTCCAGGAAGTCAGAAAGCTTTTAAAATTTAATGAACAAAAATTTTATGCTTTTACAACATCCAAAATTGGGCTATACCAAGCAGTTGTATGCAGGAGATTTTCTCTTGACACTGCTTTCATTTTCTTTCCACCACACCAATAAGAATTCATCTACTCTGAAGTTAATTAAGCTGAATAGGAAAAAAGACATTTATGTGAATCATCTCCAATGTCTTAATCCATTTGTGTAGCTATTTTTTCTCTAAGATGCTCCCAGCCACTATATTTCATAAACAAATTGCAAGTAGAAGTTGCAATTTTCTTTCCTCTTTACAGAACAATCCTTTAAAGGAGCTCTGAAATATCTCTGTATCATAGAGGATAAATTTTCAGTCCCACTGAAGAATGCTTTTCCATGTGCTGCTTTCCTGGCAGCATTGCACTCTGAGCAAATTTGTGCTGGGTTATTGCACAGTTGTAAACTAGTTAATTTATCCTATCGTGCCTTGTGTCCATACACAATGTCTTTTTTAATAATTTACCGTGTTTGGGCAGAGTAATTAGTCTTATTTGGAACAAACACCCTGCAGTATGCTGCCCTAACTAAACAGAGATGAGAAATGGATAGGGAGAGTAACGTATGGGTGAAATGCCACTTCCTTAAGCCTGACATTTTTGTTTCAGAAAATCACAGACTGGGCAAACATTTGTGGAGTCTGTCTTGAAACTTCTGGAGTCAGAAACAGTGATCCAGAAATTACACAGGCACTCATACCCATGTGGCACGGTGCCAGCCAACAAATCTGGAGTCATGTACATGCACCAGGAGATGGGAGATGATACCCAGAAATATGTGGCCTCAGTTTTCAGGAGGTAATTTTTAGGAAACAGAAGTAGCAAGGCTGGGTGACTACTGCTGGGGCCACAGTCTGGCAGGGATCTCAGGTCCTTGCCTTACCACTGGCCTTTGGGAAAACCATCCCTCCTTCCCCAGCTGTCAAAGAGAGCTAAGCCTGACCCCCATTCCAAAGCACTTGGAGATAAGTACATGAGTAATTCTAAGAGATGAAGCAGCTCATCTTCCCATTCACAAGTGAGAACAAATCACTTGGTTTTCGGAGTTTTAAAAGATCCACTGAGAGAGCAACCAATCATCCTGTATTTTAAACCTGGAATCCTGGAGCTTGTCTTGCAGCAACAGGCATGTGTTGAAGCCTTTCAGTGTGGTAGAATGAATTGTGATGGATGCACTCACTCCATTACGCAATTCCCACTTTTTGAGTTTGCAATGCCAGGGAGAGGAGAAGGGAAGCATTTAGGGGCAAGCTGCCTTCTTGCTGCTTTTCTGTTAATGACACACACAGCCTCTGCCATGATACCCTGCTCAGTGCCCAGGATTCTTTGCATTTAAAGTGAAGCCAAACTGCCCAGCTTGACAAAGGTAGCAAGCGATCCAGTGAGTTCAGCTGTTGTCATTGTCTGACTGTGGGGCTGTTTCTGGCTGAGCCCTTGACTACCATCTTTCTTTGCTGAAAAATGCTGGGAAGTTGGCACATACTCCCAAAAGTTTCTTGCAGGCATTGCTCCCGTGCCTGCTGCAAGGCATCTCCATGCTCAGCTCATCTGTGCCCTTGAGGACGCAGTCAGCTTTTCACCTCTGATGTGGAAAAAACTATTTTCTTTTCTTTATTTTCCACTGAGATTCTTTGAAACATGATCAGGGTTTCAAAAGGCTACAGCAGTCATTGAGGTAACTAATTAGCATTCTCCTCTCTATGGAAATTACCTGTGTGTGTATTTTATGCTCTTTGCAGCAGTGGTACTGTGTTTGAAATCAAATACATTTCTCAGAGAAAGATACAGGAAAAGAACTTCAGGACCATCTGATTTTGAGTTACAAAAGCACAGGATTACTAGAAATGCAAAACTTTCACCACACACATGCTGTTCTGGCATTTTAAATATGGTTTAGTCTTAATCAAATGTTCCTGTTAAATAAAGCTAAAAAATTGTTCTGCATCACTTCAAATATTTCAACTGTGATATAAGAGTATCACTTTGAATTATGTATATTTTCTAACTATACATGATCATTTTTTACCATTTTATTTTAGAATATCAACATTAAAAACTTTTTAATGGTTAAAGCAAACATACAGGACAATCCTCTGTTAAATTATAATTATTTAGCGTTAACAAAACTGAAATGAAATAAGTGAAATAGTCTTTTCCAAACAGTGTAAAATGAAATATTTTGGCCCGATTCAAGTATTAGGGAGAAAAATACTATTATTTTGTCAAGCTGACGTATTTCAATAAGCCAAGAAACTTTTTCCTGAGCAAGTTACAGCTTCCCAATTTGTGAAGTGCACTCTTCTGGAATACCTTTTCTTTTTTGTTTCATTTTACAAAATTAATTGGGAAAAAAATACCAAAAACAAACACATTGCAGCTGTACTGGACAGATTTGCATGGCTTTCTACAGGAGCAGAGCCCTGTACATATTAATTAGCTGTAACCCAGATTAGTTCTCGTTCAGTTAAACCTCAGCCAGATGCACTGCTCTTATAGAAGTAGCTTCACTGCCTCCACAAAGGTTGCTTACAGCCTGCTCCTGGACAGAGAAGGAGCCCCACATCACTTGGTGTAGTTGACTTTTGCCAGCTCCTCTCTCAGGTTTGTCCAAAGCAGAAAGAGAGCATCAAAGGGATGGAGGACTGTCCAGCTGAAGTCCTTTAGAATTCCTGTCAGATGATCGTGAGTGTCAACAGTCCCTCAGTGGCTGATTTATTTTGCTCTCAAAATAATTCCTACCATCCCTGGCTAAGCAGAAAGAGTGGTGATCAAAGGGAAGAGATCTGCTCTTTTCTGTTTGTTTGATTTCCTCAGCAAATAGCAAATTCACTGAGCAGATTTACATTGAATAAAAACCTGTGACCATTTGAGTCCATTTCTCCGGATGTAGGAAAACAAGAGTGGGTGTGGGGAAGATGCAGGAGATTAATGGTGACATTTTCAAAATTAAATATATCAACTTTTCATTCTAAACCATCCAGCTTTGTTTTGATATCTAATTCTGCTTTTAAAAGGTTAAAACTTTTTGAATGGATGCTTAACATTCTCTGTTGTTTCTCTTCGTTTACTTAGCAGCTGTTCTAAAATTACAGAAAAAAAAGAAGTAAAAGCCAAACTAATTATTTTGCTTTCCCCAAAATTAAATACACATTTTTGTTGCAAGTTTAAATGGCATCTTTTGGCTCACTTTCAGTAAACAATGCAGACAATTCTATTTTCACGTATCTCTTTGGATGCTGCTGTACTTTACCCCAGCCTCTTTGCAGTGGAGCTCAGCCCACCCCAGGGCCACAAGCCAGCATTAATTCCAACTTTCTGTTGAAGAACAGCACAGATACTTTAGAAGCCATAGAATACATACACCCTTGTGCATTTTGTGAAGGATGTTTGTTTCTTTTCCTCTGAAAAGATAACACTTTCAATGCTCTGGTTCGTTTGTTCTAATGTCCTATAAGCAGTACCAGTTCCTTACAGACAATTTAAAATTCTTTCACACTCCAGAAATACCATAGGCAGTAGCAAGTTAGATAAGTCATTCTTGGAGTTATTAGTTGATAATGATGATAGCTTCAGTTCATCTGAAAAATTATTGCTCATAAAATTACTGTATCATAAGCAAACTGCACCTTTTACTGATTTGTTTATCCTTGCAACACTTTCAGTTTGGATAACACTCTTTTTTTATTAATATTGCTATTATTTATTTCCACCCATCAGTTCCATAAGATACCTCATAAAATATATCTTACACTTGCCAGCATTAAAAGAATTACTAAATTCCAATACAGCTGAGGTTGGATCTCTCCAGGAGGGAGAGGAAGCAAAAAAGAAACCCTGGCAGTCCAATTTGGATGTGTTTGGCTATTTCCCATAGCTCAGGTGATGAACAAAATTTTAAAAACCCAGTTGTCATCATAGGGCAGAGTGGCAGAGCTCTGCATTCCTAACCCTCCTCTGATCTTTTTTCCCCATGGCAGAAGACAGGCTCTGCTTTCCTTCAGCATTTAACTGCGGTGAGAAGGTGGATCCCTCAGCTCTTGCACATGCAGAACAGTTCTTGTGTCAGGTCACCACCCCAGAGACAGGGTTTGGACACCTTTGTCCTGTCTTGTCAGGGGAAAGAACAGCAGCAGAGACAACCCCAACATTTAGCAGCTGGAAGAAAATAGAGGAATTATATGATTTTTAAATGAGCAAAACCAAAATGAGCACATTTCAAATCCTCTGATTTTAATCTTGCCCACCAGCTGAGCACAAAAAGATTTTATGATCAATTACAGAAGTACAGTAGATTTTTTTTCTGGGGGAAAAAAAAAATCTTGGGTAAATTCCCTGAGGATGCCTTCTTGGTCTGTCCAAGAACCAGCTCTCTTCTTCCCAGTACTCTCCAGAACTTGCTTGTGTAATAACTACACAACTGTAATAACTTGTAATAACTTGTTATTACATTAACATTGCCAAGAGACAATGCCTCCTTTGCACTGCTGGCTGCCTTTGCACCTCCCAGGACAGGGAAATGTCTCTTTGACATTCACTACTGCCCCAAGCATGAAAGGTTTAGGCATATTCACAAGATCTTGTCACTTAGCAATGTACCCCAGCTCAGCTGAGCTATCACGAACGATCAAATGAGTACTCTTAAGATCTTTTATTGATTTTCAAGCTAACTCATTTTACCTCAGATTTGTGGCAGGCTTAAGCATGCTCATCCACTCAGTTATGGCCAGTTAGTCCATCTGAGCCATCATCCTGTGTGTGCCTACATCCATTCAGCCTGAAAGGCTTGTCATCACTCATGCTCTATCTGCACATGGGAGACTGGGCTGTAATGGTCTGCTTTCCCCTTGATATAGTTCAGCCCTGAAATGTAAGACATAAACTACATTTAGGGACATGGATCAATATGCATTACTGTATGGCCCATCTCCATCCCTGATGAGGTAAAAGGCTCAGCACGGTCAGGCAGCTGTAAATTCTCCAATGTTGCATCTGCAATAACAGGAGCACCGCAGTGAGAAGCTGAGGGCTGGACATCTGCTGGGATACTCTATCACTTTTCTCACAGATATCACAGAGAAATTATCTTGTCCCAGCTCTGGGAACTCTCTTCCTAAGTGCCAGTCTAAAAAATCACTTGCAACCTGCTCAAAAACTGTCATAAAAGCAGCTCAGAAACAGGGAGATTCTTGCAAGTTGAGCACTGCCAGTAAGCTGCAGGGACTTGGCTTGCCTTGCAGTTCGTCTTTTCTATTGCTCTCCAGACTTTCTGTATCCTAGTTATTTCAGGGTTGAGCTTATTTTACTGGCCAGAAACTAGTAGAGTCTTGCTGGGACTCTTTTGGTACAAGAGGTGTTCAAATAAATACCATCATGTAATAACAAATAGTTTCAATTAAGTGAAAGCCGGGGCTGTGTGGTTGTGCAGAAGTGAGTTTTAGAGGCTTCTAAGGACAGAATGCTATTAAAATCCTTTTGTTACTGTTTCTAAGGCGGGTCTGTTTTGCAAACAAACCAGGAACCCCTTAGGTTTTCCAATATGTAGAAATTAAAGTATCTGCAACACCTGTCATCTTTCATCTGTATCATTAAGTTGGTTGCATGGAAATACCCCTTTTTATTGGTGATTAAACTGTTTATTGGAGGCTACACTAACCCAGGGAGAAGGCCAGATAGATTTTCCACAGATAGCAGTGGCTAGCAGAAGTAAGCATAAGTAGATCATGAAAAGAAATCTAAAATTGCTGAGTCCTCAGCGACTCCATTCAAATCTCACGGTTTAAAGGAAAATTGCACTGTTTCAATGCCTGGCAATCAACAAGATTATATGGTAAGAGTCGTTCCGCATAAACTGTGAAATGTGTTTGGAAATAATCTCCTTCCCTTCCACCTGACGCTTGTACCGCATATTCAACATACTTGACAGCTTTAGCTAATTTATTACCAAAGAGAAAGTCTGTTAAAGAGGAGGAAACTGATGCAAATGGGGATAACCTCAGTTGCTGAAGGGCATGAAGGAAACCATTCCCTTCATCCTTTCCTGCACAAAGGCATAAAATATACCCTCAGGAAGTTTGCTGATGGTACAATACTGGGGGAAGTGGCTGATGCATCTGAAGGCTGTGCTGCTGTTCAGCCAGACCCCAATAGCCTGGAGAGCTGGGCAGAGAGAAACCTAACAAGGTTCAACAAGGGCACCAGGCTCCTGCACCTGGTGAGGAATAACCCCAAGTACCAGCACAGGTTTGGATCTGACCTCCTAGAGCAGTTCTGTGGAGAAGGACCTGGGAGTTTCAGTGGATGATGAGATGACCATGAGCTGGCAGTACCCTGGGGGCCAGGGGGTCTAGTGGTGTTCTGGGGTGCATTGGAAAGAGTGTGGCCAACAGGTCAAGGGAGATGATCCTCCCCCTCTACTCAGCCCCAGTGAGGCTGTATCTGAAGTGTCATTATGTCCTTTCTAGAGAACACACAATTATTGATGTTCGTGGACTGAGTAACCAAGCACAGAACTTAAGCTGATACAAATAGGACAAACTGATTCCCTCCATCTAGAAAAAACCTAATTATTTTCCCTATATTTTTTCCTAAATATACCCGCATACATGCTATTTAGTGCTTTACATTTCATGTGATCACAACCATGTGCCACTCAGTATCCCTGCATCTAAAAGCCATGTTTGTTGTGTGTTTTGTCTCCTCTTTATGGTTCTTCTACCTGTCAGCAACTCCACAGACCCCTTCCATAATCACAATTCACTCTGTCTCACGCTTGTGTTTGCATAGAGTCCTATGCCCCAAAAGCTACATCACTGAGCCTAAAGCCTTCTGCATGGGCTGAGCTGCTCTGCCTGTGAGGACCTAGGGTGGAGGGACAAACCCCCAGGCAGGACACACAGCACCAGACCCACAGCCCTGGTGAACCGTGATAGAGAGGCTGGACTTGCACCCCACTGATCACAAACCTTTTCTGTCCCTTGTCAATCCACACACAAAACAACTACACAGAGACCTTGACTGGAAAAATGTCAGATGCTGTGTAATGGTCAGGATGTGGAGGTCAGGCACTGAAAGGCCTCCAGGTACTGGGACTGAAGCAGGGGTAGATCTTCACCACTGTGATGCACAGAGGAGCTGAATTAACCTGCCTGTGATACCTGTGAGTCGCGACACAAGGTGCAGGAGTTTGGTTGCTGCGGCAGCTCCCTTTCTATTTCCCAGGGAATTGGAGTCCTGCCTCCAAAACCACCCGAGTGTGCCAAGTGGAGATACTATTACAGGTTTGTGTCAGCATGGACAACATTTAAACACTGATTGTTAATAAATGCATGAAAACTCACATCTGAAATCAAACTAAATGGCGGGAAAAATCATTCTTTGCAGCTGTACAGTGATACCTTTGTCCCCTAATTCTGGAGTGTTTATTACCTTCTCACTCCTTCTCACCTCTTTCCCACCCCTCTTAAACCATGACTTTGCTCCTAATTCCTCTTCCTTCCCTACTATCATAAATTATTCTCATCAGTTGTCTTTGAGTCATTTTGGTTTCATGCTTTATGTCTCCTGCTCAGAGAGCTGCACATCTTACCTACTGCTGCTCGCATGATGCTGCTTGAGAGCACTGTTGACAGCTCTTCACTTCTCTTTCTCCTTCTCTCAGATCTGTTTGGAAAAATGTCTTTTCCTATTCTCCCCAACAACTGTTCTTTCCTTCAGCAAGTATTTTATTACAATTAAATGTATTCTTAATAATAAACTACGTAAGTGTGTACAGCTCCCTAGCATAGCTGAGAGGCATTGCAGGGTGAATAAGAAGCTGAGAAGATGCTCGAACACAATAAAGAATCCACTGCAGTGGACAGAGCAAGACAGTGCTAAACAAACAGATTTTATGCCCTTGCAAACAACAGGCTCCAGCTTTACCAGTTTGTTACTGTGATATAGACTAAAACAGTAAAATCTAAATTTAGGAAAACATTTACTCAGTTTTCATGTTAATCAATAGGATAATTATGTGAGTCATAATTTTCCAGAAATCCTATGATGCTTTTTGCCTCCAGGTGATTGACATTTTGCTAACTCATTGTTATTTCCTTCTCCAACTTCTTGTGTCGTAGTACATGACATTTAGAACAGCTTAGTGAGACATGTGAAGCTGGTTTTCAGCCACTTTGTAATGTTTGAACTCCCAGCCTTGTATTAATTTCACTCTTCATGATTAAGTAAATACCTCTTATGAGGGAAAAATTAACTAAAGCAAAGATATAATTGTTTTTCTTCATGTGGTTATTCAGTTAAAATATTCCATTTCTCCTCATTTAAACTGGAAAGGAAATACATTCCAGGCAGAATTCTGACTGAGCTGAAAATATTATAAATTAGGCTGTTATAATGGGTCTAATTGTATAGTTTAATTATTAGATTACAAAGGAGAATACAAAATGGGCATTTTGTTAGATGAAGGCGGTGTCATCTGTCTGCCCAAGGTCTTTTTGATGAAAACTGTAGGCTTTAAAAACACTTTTGTTTTTCTGGTGTATATAATTTTTCAAGGCTGGACAACTACTAAACCCACTAATTATATACAATAATAACCACAAATATCCAGAGATTACTTGTATATATGAATAGCAAAACCCCTAAACATACTATCAGGTCACTAATAAGGACAGCAGACATCCTGCTTACAAGGCAGGAGATCCAAATATCCAGCGCATAATTTTGCCCTTTGCTGTACCTGTCATACTCCCCCAAGTTACCAGAGGAGCTGCTGCAGGACTGTGCACGGTCAAACAGGTCTAACAAGCATTCCTGAATAAAAGCTGCCTCTGGATCAGACACACTGGCTGTGCTGGTACTTCTGTTCCTACAGGCACCCATCCGATCGAGCCAGTTTACCAGTGTATTCAGAAGCTAATGGAGGGTCAGAAATATCCCATAACCATGTGAAATGATAACTCAGAGGCTATTTTGGAGCGATTCACATTGATGTTCCTTTTATCTCACAAGCGGGGGTTTTTTGTTTTATTTTTGTATGACTCAGTTGCTCAGTGAATAAACAGCTCTTCCTTTGAGGTTCATTTTTTCCTTAATGGCATTCTGCTGCCTAGAGATTTTTAGCCATTCAGTTTTGCTGTCCTAGAGAATGCATTTTTATCGTCATGTTCCTTTCAGGTGTTAGCCGCTTAAAACTTATAAGGATTTTGGGGTAGCCTAAATGTAGTCATTTTAAATCCTGTTACCTCTCTCCATTTTTTTGCCATTCTGAACTTTCCATCTTTTATAGGATTACTGTATTCTCACAGACCTGATATTGTGAGATGCTGAAGAGCTCCAGAAAAGCTGAAAACATTGCTTTTAATAATACCCTTCTTTCTAATGAATAAAATTCTAAGCTGACTTGATATATGTGATTCTATGTCCACTAATGAAATATGAATGTATGTATATATTAATTTTATGGGTTTTTCTTGAAAAGAGACCAGTCTTCTGCTGACTCTGAGTGGATTTTCATTCAAGCAGCACAAATAAGGTCAAAGACAATTTCTTCTTAATTAAAGGGAGCACATAATATTGATTTAATAAAAATTTAACATTACCTAATGACAGCTAGATATTATGTTCAGAGCAGAAAGACTGACATTTTATTGTAATCAATATGTATTTTATTAAAATCAATGTGCTACACGAACTATTCTACAGAGCCTTAATAATGTCTGGCCTGCCACTGCAGAAAAGGAGAGCTTGTCATCTGGAGGTAAGATTGCTTGACAGAAGAATTGCTACGTGTACAATACACAAGTTTCGATTTTTCTTAGAGGCCAATGAAGGTGATAATTATCATTCTAAGTGGCAGGTGTTTAACCCCAGCTAATTTCAGCAGCCAAGAGGAATAAGGACCTGGAGAGAACCAAAGTAGTACCATGGCCAGTGTTTGCCCAACAGCTTTAAATTCAGCTCTGCTCAAACCTGTGAGTGGCAGGAGGAGGTTTCCATCCAGGACCATTCATTCCATTCAGTCCTTGTGTAAGCCCATTCTGGCATACTGCCCCAAAACATGACAAAGAGCTGCATCTTTTACAGGATTCATCATTCACTGATCACAGTCTAGACCACTCTAACATCGATGCTTTCCTTAGCAGTCCCCTAAATTACCCCAGGGCTTTGGTAAAAAGAGATGCTATTCTCCTTCACTTCTTTATTGCTTTCTTTAACCTATCTCATAATTACTTTAAAGAGCATTTCTTATCCTAAAAGCTAATGAGCAAATAACCCAAATATGCTTTGGTGTTTAATTTTTTTTTATTTATTTTTGTTCAGTTATATTCAGAGAGGAAAAGGAGTGAAAGCTGGCAGTCCTGTTAACCAGTGATAGACCTGTCTCCTTTCAGCCTTCTCATTCAGTTGTCTCCTTCATCCTTTCACAGCATCGAGGGAGAAGCAGAGTCCCAAAAGTTTGAGAGATCCCTTATTTTATACCATGCACATAGTGCATTCAGGTGCACCAAGCTCGTTCATCTGGTTCCACAGAGTAAGACAAAGATTGCGTCCATTTCTTACGTTGTACTTCAGCACAGTCTTGAGAGAATTGGTGACATGAGACAGTGGCCACCACCCACTGTTCCTTGCCTACCATATCTGCAGTGAAGCTTTTAAGAAATGGAAGAAAGGGTTGAGATGCTGCAGGCAGAAATCATAGAGCCACACGGTTTGGGGATGGTTGTAGACAAGGTTTGAGTGAATAGAGAATAATTTCAGCATATATTGTCCAGAGTCACAAAATTCAATGTGTCAATCCCTGGCAGAGGCTTTCATTCTCTTCCTTTCAAATGGGTTTTTTTTAACTTTTGGGTGTGCACAAAGGGGAGGGTGGATAAACCTGCTGTCTTCAGGAGAGTGCTGCAGGAAAAGCTCTTTTCACAGCTCTAGGTGAATCTATGGACACAACACCACTTGGTTTACAGGCTATATTCACAGTTTTAGCAGAGTTTATATTCATCAGCTCGTGATTCACCTTGAAGGCTTACTTCTAATTACTCGACAGAGAAATAAGCACCATTTGTGCCGGCCATGATCACGAAACTCAATGAGAATTGATTTGAGTCTGCTTATCTCCACCAAAGAGAATTGAATAGTACAGAATATTCTGAACAGGGCTATACGAAATGCTGAGGTGAAAACATCAGTACAAATTAAGAAACAGCTGAAAGGTGTTTCCAATTTCAACTAATATTTATGACCGAAAAACCAGTCAAGATAACACCAGCAGTAAATTATAACTAGAATCCTGTCCGAGCTTATCTATCAAAAAAAAAAAACCACAAAAAAAAACACAACACATTGCTCTGGGTCTGAAGCCTGTCCATCCATATGCATTTTATGCCTAGTTAACCCATAGCCTTTCAAATTTTGAAAAGAACAGGAATATTCAGGATTGGACCTGGGATCTAAGATTACATCCATTTAAGACTTCCGCTTCTACTCACTGTGGTGTGTGGTTCCCCTGTGCTTAAAATATCCATTGGTACACATGTCTTGTAAAGAACATATTTACTCTTTAGAATAATCACTTTCTGACTCTGGTCTTTGAAATCCAATTATATATCTCAGTTTCTAAACAAGTATTTTTCATGCACTCTAAAGGAAAGTGAGGGAAAACAAGTTTAGGCACAACAAAAACAGAACTCTGAAAAAAAAAATATAATCAGTATAAATTTGCTTTCCAGAAGGAATGTCAGAAGATGTAGCCAGAAGTCTATTATGCAAGAGTTAGAAAATGAGCAGCATGGGAAAGTCTTTAACCTAATTATGGTTTTCTTATTATTTTATTGGCACTATCAGATTTTCATGGCTGAGCCAGCACAACTGCTGTAGCCTTGCCTGCAGTCATTACTCAATGTTATCTTTTATTTATACCAAATTATAAATGTGTTTGTGGCACTCTGCAAACAAACAAGGGATGCAGCCTGTGCTTCTTGGCTAAATTTTATCAATGCTATATTGTATACACAGATTAGATGGCACTTTCTTCAAGGTCTGCTGAGGTCTCCTCAGGCCCACAAAGCCAGTCATAAATTTGTGCTCATGAGACACAATAAATTGTGCTTCTTCTATTGCCAAACCTTATCTGGTAGCACATCTAATCACTGAGGAGCTGCTCAGCCTGTCAGCAGTTCAGCTTTGTAAGCTTTTGAGGCAGCTCTTTGTGCTTTCCATACTGAGAGTGAAGCTGCAGCTTGCCTCCCGATCCAGGTTTCCTAGGCTGGAGTAGCCGGTCAGCAGCCAGGAGAGCTGCATTACTGTCTCTCACCCAAGTGCTGACCATTGTCAGGAACAATCAATATCTCTCCTCCAGGTTAGAGAGTAGAGAATTCCTCCACGTAAACTGAAACAGCTGCAACTGGAGTGATTAAAAGTACCTCCATGAGCCCTCTGATTCAAGGAATATGTTCTAGAAGTCATATCATTGATACCTGAACTCAGCTTGTGCATCCAGCATCATCCAGGATTTCAGACTAAGCTAAAGGGGTGGTAAGGGATGGTAAGAGACATTGTATGTGATGGGATGTGATTTACTGAACTCAGCATTTATGGCTGGTTTGCTTAGCAACACACCCCTGGAGGGCTTCATATATTACTTTTTATAAAAATACTGGGTTTACTCACACCCAGAAACCAAGGATTTATGGCAGAGTATGTCAAATGATAGAAATAAAAAGTAAAGCACATTTTTAATGTGGTTTTGGGGAACAAAAGGGGCAAACAGTATAACATGAACATAACACTTTGTACATTACAGACATCACGTATTTGTGAAAAAAAGAAGGTGCAAATCACCTTAGGTTAAAATAAAATTCTCAATTTTATAAATAATTTACTATTTATTGTTTCTCATTTCTTTCAGAGAATTCCAGAAGGAATTCTATCCATAGAATTATACTAAATTCTATGGATAGAATTAAAGTTACTTAGGTAAGTTTAGGTGAGACATAGGCGTCCCACCATCACTGACCTTTTAATATTCCTCTGTAATTGTTGGAGGGAAGGAAGGACTGCTCCATGACTGTGTGACAGACTTGTCTCTGTTTAGGCCGGAATTGCTTTCTAGAGATTGAGTAATATCTCTGTTGATGATAGAGAATACTGGACAATTGACTTACACAGGATTTCTAATTTCTAATTTCACATAGTTGGATCACATGTAATCTGGGTTTTGGAGACTGAGACTCTGCATAATAAATGATACATAAAAAGAAAAGTCTCATAAAATTCAGTCGTGCTTGTTAAAAATTGGAAAAAAGTATGCATAGCAAGCATAAAGAAATGGAATATATATGGATTAACCATCCATTAACAAATCAAAATCTCTGAAATACCTCTTAATAATATTATAAAGTCCAGTCATTTCAACAGAGAAGGAACTTTTGGAGTCGTATTTTTGTGACTTCTGACTGAATAGCATTCCAGTGGCAGACAGGCATCTAAGTAGTATTTTCCAGGTTTAAGTCTAACTACTTTGTGATCTTAAAGAAGAAAGCAATTATTGCTTTAGTACCTAGACCCTGACTAAGGAAAGAAGTTAAGCAAATCCTTACATTTCAGTTCAGCATAATCAGACACATTTAACTTTTCCTTAAGAAAGGATATTTTTTTATATACGAGTGTTCCAAAATGTGGCCCTCTTACTTTTCACCCCAGTTCTTCATATGAGAGAAAAAAAAAAAGGGAAACTAAAGTTTAACCTAAATCTTAGCATTTCTAGTATGGTGCGTAATATATTTGGGGGAGGTGGGGGGGTGTTAATTAATAGAAAATATTCCCTGCTACTAGATACACCCAAGATATATATTGACTTTCAGCACATTCACTTGAGGGTAATCTTAATTTCAAATTATAATAAAGTCAGATCACCACTTCCCCTGTTGCACACATATAGACTGGCAAGGCCAGATGAAAAGCCAAACTGAGTGTTTTGACTGGGAAAATATCTTGCATAAAAAAAAAGTCTGTCGTCTTGGTTTTTTTTTTTACACAAATGCGGAATAAACAACTTCTGATAATAAAAGGTAATGAATTGCAAACTTGCCAAACTCCAATTATTAATCTGATATTCAGATATTTATTTAATTCCTTGTAAGAATCCTGCAGTATCAGCTCTGAATAATTGCACTTTCTGGGAGGATTCCATGCTAGCCCCCGTTTAAAAGCTCATTCTTTAACACACAGTACTGCTGCAATGCCATGAGGATACAAGCACATCTCGTACACATTCAATAACTGTCTGATGGGTGAAAGCAAAAAAAGCATTGAGTTATATTTAATGAATATGATACTGGCAAAGGCATCTTATTTTCAATATTCAGGTACGTTGTTCAGTCTATTTATTTAATAAAACAAGAAATTATTAGAATTAAAACATAGAAATTTGGTACAAAGATATTAAACCCTATTTCTCATAATTAGGAAACAGGCCTTGTGCTAACGTAGCAGTTTACTGTGGTTTCACAATTACTTTCTTCTCCTAGAAATCAGCAGTGTTGCTCAGTATTGCTCAAAGGGTTGTAATGCATTTACTCCTCTCTCTGACAGGGTTTCCCCACAAACCCATTTCCTCTTCTGCCACGTGTAACTTTGGTTCAAAAAATACCATGGAGGCAATCATATAACAATGGGGTTTAAATTAATAGTTTTCTTGTTCTGATCCCCTGCGTGTCATCATCAGTGAAAAGAAAAGGGTAAAGGTAAGATGGCCCCATCCTGTTTGAGAGATCTAAGATACTGTATCCTAGATAGTTGTGAAAATATGACAAACATACCAATGCACAAGAGAGAGCTTCCGTGGTGAAACCATCTCCTTAGAAAGCACTGTACTTCCCAGAGGCTGTAGATGTTTTTAGTGTATGGCAACTGAATATTTCACTAACTTCCCACATTTCTATTTCTGAAGTATTTGAAATCTGACACATAAGGAAAGCTTTACCATCCAAATATTAACACTTGTTCAGATAGTATGAAATGGATTATGATCAGAGTTTCTAAATACATGGGACACAAAGCATGGGGAACAGCATTTGCTCATCCAGATCAAACCCCATCTCTACCAGATATTTTGTCATATTTCTCCTTTTCCACATTTTTCCTGGTTCTGTTTTGTAAACGAGCTAAAAATCTACACTGCTTTTCTCTCTCGGCTCTGCTGGTGAATGAAGGACTGTGAATAAAATACTTGGTGAGAAGGCAAACACTTGCTTTTCCTCCTTCTCAAGTCTGGGATGGGCTAAATGCTGTGGGCTAATGTGGGGTGACGGATAGTGTGTGCCCATTGTCAGTGCCACCACCCTTCAGAAAAGCTGGTGCTGTGCAGGTGATGAGCCTGCTGACAGCGTGTCACAGTCACTGCTGCACACAACAGTGTCCTTGCTCTCTTGCACCCTCTCGTCTGGTTTTGACTGGAAATCCTACCTAGGACCTAAGAGAAAAATGGGTTTTTTTCTGTTCAGAGTTTATTGAAATTTAGGAATCTGAAAAACTGGCATTTTAAGGGGAGGACTATGACAAATATAAGTGAGAACACTAGAATAAAATGCCAAACTTTGCACTGCTTAAAATGTATAAGGCATTCACCTGTGTCACTGCAGGGGCTTTTGAGATGCAAACTGAAAGTTCTGATTTTCTCCTGCAGCAGACGATAGTCCACCTGCATAATACATGCTACTTAAAGTCATTACACAACCTGGGGTGTGCAGTAAATAAGTAATAAAAAAATCTTGCACTGCTTTTTGCCATATAACTGCCTGCAATATAATTTATCCCTCAAGCGAAATGAAACAATCACCTACAAATCTACTCAGCTACTATGAATAATTGAAATGACCACAAAGTCTGTAGTTCAGACCCATCCTAACATTTTCATAGGGGAAAGTAAAAAGTTTTAAGTGTCTGCATTGTATAAAATCAATGAAATTTGCTGTTCCATTTCTATACATAGGTAATTTAGAAACTTATTTCCAGATGGCTTGCATTATGGGAGTTGGTTTTTATTTGACCAGGTGTTATTCCACAATCTTTAACATTATTGTAAAGACAGTCTCTAAAAGGCAGAGAACAGGAGCAACAAAATTAGTAAAGCCAAGTCAAACAGAGAATAATCCCTGCTCTCCAGGTTGATACACCAGATATGACTTGATGACCTCATCCTTGATTAGCAGGACTATTTATCAAAACATTTCTCCTCTTAGGAATCCAAAGAGACTCCTTCAAAAAGCCACTTGGGTGTACTTCAAACAGAATCACTGCTGAGAGATGCTCCCAACAAGTGGAGATTTATCCCATACTACAAAATGTAATTAACATAACTTTTATGTTGTATTTGTTTTGATTTGAAGGGAAATCCACTTCATGTTGTAAACTTTGTCATATTTTACAGTACCTATTTACTTATGTAATCTGTTCCACTATTAGCTAGGTTTTATGAGCATTATAACGAGCACATTATATTAATCATAGTTAATAGTTAGTCTACCTCCTCCCTGCTCTCATATCACCAATTTTTGCTCTGGTACAGCAATGGGTGAAAATATGAGGGCGATAAAATCAGTATCCCAGGGTGGATAACGTGTGAGGTCTGTGCTTGACTTAGAGAAGGATGGCCTGCCTGGCTATGGACAGGTGTGGATACTGTGCCAGTACCAGGCTGGACAGGTGATCTAATGTCCAGCTGCGGAAAGTGTGTCAACCAGCAGACCAGCTGTGACCAGAATTGCAGGGTCTGCTCGTAACAGAGGTGACTTCCCCAATGCAGAGACCTGGTGAGCTCTAATACTTCAGGACCTTTATTTTCCCTTGTTTCTCCAAGGTATGTGATATATGTCCAATGAATATACAAGTGGGACTTGCAGAGTCAAGATGGTTGCTCAGCCCAGACCTACCATGCTTAGCGCCTACTTTACTGTCTTTGTTTTGTGTGGATGCAGAAGGTAGTCAGGGATCTGAGGCTGGCACATTTTCAATGTCTGGGAGCAGTTTTCTGCAGGAAGAATTATTTTCTAACTATTTGAGACTAGCTTCTTATCTCTTCTGCTGTTTGAGTGGTGCAAAAGGCTGTATGCCAATAAGCAGTGCAGCCATATGGTTTGCCTTACCATGGAAATGTCAGCCAGGAAGACTCTGAGGATACTCATGCCTACTGCCTAAGCACTCATCAGGTCTGTGGTGACAGGGAAGGACAAATGTCACTGTCTGCATGCTTGTACCCAGGCATGACCAAGCTGGCCACTATGGACTGCAGTACCCCATCTGACTCTGAACTGGAAGTGTTCTTGATGCATCTCTAGAGCACCTCTGCACTGCCTTTGGCTGATGCACAAGATAAAAAGTCATAAATGCCTTAGCAAAGAAATAAGCAGGCCTTCTTTATAGGTCTGAGAGATCCTGAGTTTTGGGATCCCATCATGATAACAGGAAATGCAGAACTTAGTTTCTGTACACTTTAGGGAAGAGTGTATCTCCTCATTCCATGAGCACCCAGAGGAACAGGGGCCTGTGCAGGGTCATAAGAAGAGCACACAAGTTCCTTATTCTGCTCTGTCCCAGGAGTAACCCATGCCCAGAGTGTGAGTAAGCACAGTGCTTTGCAACCAGGTAAGTTTTATATTATAACAAAGGTGAAAAACATTTCAAGCTCATTCAACCAAAGGTCCTGACTCCTGACCCCTTTGTAATGCCACCAATTCCCATCTGTGTTCTCACAGATCCTGCCTTGCTGGATCCATTCAAGAAGGCAATGTGGGTGCTTAAGTGTAGTTACTTCAATGGCTAGGAACACTTTCTGCATATCAAAGAGACCCTAAAACAGGAAAGCTTTCATTGCCAGAAGTTAAAGTGCCTTTAATATTTATTATAGAGTTAATATGCCTCTTCAGAAAATCCTTTGAGGGAAATAACAAAGATCAATAGAGGCCTGATGAATCCTAAATGGAGAAACTAAAAGAAGTATTTATATTTCTGTCTATGTATCTCCTAGAGATGACAGCAAATATGCAGGCATATTATAGCAACGGCCAAGGGTATTCTGTGGAATTAAGGAAAGGGGAAGATATTTTCAAACACAAGAACAAAGACTGTGCCCTACTAAAATGTTAATTAACATGCCGAGCATCAAACCACACATTTGCCCTTCCAGAAACAATGTGCTCATGGAAATAATGAATAAAATACTAGCTTATTTAACAAAATACTGTGCATAAAATTCACCAAGAACATGACATCTGTAAGAAAATATCAACCATCTACTGCAGGAAAATGAATGACCCGTATCTCTTTCACTGTGCTAACACTGAGCTGAGTTTATTTCTTGGGAGTACATTTAATTAGGAAAAAGAATGAGAAAAAGAATGAGAAAACCCTTAGGAAATGATCAAATTGTTAATAAAATTTTTGGATGCGCTGTGTAATTACAATCCCTTGAAGAGTCAAAAACTCAGCTTCTTTATTTACATGTAGAAAAGGGCCCAGTGTTTGACAGCCATTTGTGAAAAATTCCACTGAAATTACAAGTGATGAAAAATTTCAATTTTATCAATACCATGCAGTAAGCAAGGAGTGAGGACAAATAAGGTTATATTTGGCAGAGAACCATAATTGTTCCCAAATGGTCCCAAATGGTCCCTATAATGCTGGTGCATACAGCTCACTGATAAAAACTTCTTAGTAACCCTGGATAATGAAACTTGTCACCAGCATTATGCAAACTCCACTTAGCATTTAGAATTAGAATTCACAAATGGGTTATGTCTGCACAAGGGTTTTTGTACAATATTATTAAGTTATCCTTGTATAATGACACAATGAATGTGCAAGGCAAATAGAATACATCATCCGTGTTACTGGAGGTTTTCCCTCATGGCTTGCTTTTTCCATGAAATTAAGCCCTTCAAAAATGGGCATTTACTTCCTCAACAAATTTACCCAAATATATCGATACAGCAATAAAACTCTTTCAGCTTCCCCTGGCTTACATCATTTCCAAAATAACCTTTCTAGACATTTTAAGTGTAAACACTATTTAGGCTTCAGAGGAATAAGATGTAGTTTGGTATCTTCAGATGACAGCTTGAATCAGAATATGTATATGCCACCAGGCTGCTTGTCCCCTCTCTGTACTTGACTGGAAACAGAAGGGTCTGCAACTTGATAGAAAATCTTTTTTGCTAAGTTTATTATTGACTAGAGTGGTTCCACTAGGCTTCCATCTGGATCCTGAATGCTTCCCAACACCACCCACTTCTATCTTAAAATTTGAAGTTAAATGTTAAATGAAATAAGCTGAAGCCTGGTAAAGAAATACCATCTTATTCCTCGAGACTATTCAACAGAGTTTATGTCCCTAAATTTGAATAAATACAATGTGAACAAAATTTCTCATCAACACTTCATGACTTTGATGTCTAACAGACCAAGATATATTTATTTGGTAAAAGATCACACATCTAAAAGTTTCAGGGAACTTTCTCCTGAACCTTATCCTAACTGTAGGGGGGTAACATCAATATTTCAGCACAAGCATTGGCCAAGTTTTTTCATGTGCCCATTTCTGGAGAAGTCGGATGCTGAAATATCTCTTATAATATAAATGCTTTGTTGTGACTATGTCTTGATAGAATAGTCTATTAACTAAAGGCAGTATCTCCAAAAGAACTGTTAAATTGGCCAGCCACCAAAACAACAAGAAAGGCATATTTGTTTACTGTTACCTACAAAAATGTCTAAAAGAGCAACAACTTGTTAAAATCATTTTTAAAATTCACTGCAGATACAAAATGAAACTGAAATGATTTTTTATGGAGGATATTTGGCACCAAAGTGAGAGTTAATTTTTCAGAACTCTGCACTTAAATTGCCTTTTGAAAACCCATCCTTCAGTCCTTGATATAGATTTTCAATTTTTGCCATTTTGTAAAAACTTCATGAGCTTTGCCACCTACCTTTCATAGTCTACCTTTTATTCAAAACACCCTGTTTAGATTAGGAAGAATCAACAGATGATTATCTGCCCATTAAATCAAATCTCTTGGCATAGAGTAATTCTAGCTTCTTGGCAGCAGATTATTTGTACAGAAAAAAGTTGGCAATAAAAAATAGCCAGCCATTACAGTTTTAGCATTTGAAATACCTGTAATAACTCTGAAAAGATTGGATGTTTGCTTTATGTATTAAAATACCCTCTTTCTGAGGAAATAGTTTTGAAAATTATTGTTTAACAGAGTGCATTAATTAAATCCTACCTAATAATCCCGTATCCTAGATTTCATGATTTATTTATTTTGGTTGTATGATTTATGTAGCAAAAAACAGTTGGATGCCTTTCCTTCTCATTTCATCCCAACAGTGTTTTTATTGTTTTCTTCTTTCACCACGTAAAGCCTATAAAGTAATCCCTGTTGATTTAAAGACAATGGTAGACCTATTGTTGTTCATCTAACAAAATTACTTCTTTAGCAAAAACAAAAATGATAAATGGCTTTGTTTAGAGTATTTGTTCTATGAATATAATTTTTTTTAAGGCAAGAGTAAAGTTAATAGACTTCTACTAGGTTTCAAAACATTTTGGAAACTCACAGAGGCAGTAACAAACCAGGGTTTTGTTCATGTTGTGTTGGCTTGCCTTGCAGTCATCTCCTCCCATTAGCAAGACACCTGGCTATTCCTTAAGGCACAAAACAAATAGGAGGCATCTCAAATAACTAGAAATGAAGCAAACTGCTTTGTCATCAAGCAGCACTGTACTGAAAGGAAAGGCAGAAAGAAGGAAGAAAGCTCTGTCCACAATATTTACAGCATTATGGAAGAGTTACCATACATCATCACTAGCACTCATCAACAAAAACACGTTTTAATTGAAGCATAAATTGAAGGATGGAAATATTTTACAGCATATAATATGTAGTCTCATCAAATATTTTATATGTGTTTCAAAACATAAAAATTACTATTTTTCATACTGTGAAAAAACCAATATTTTTCATTATATCTATTTTTTTCCATTTTCCATTACTATATTTGGTGTTTAGCAACCTTTCTGAGACACTCCATAGAATTATGAAGTATTGTTGATTAAAATTGCATAAAATTGAATATATAAGATAGGATTACATGGAAGTAAGTTTAAAGAATTTTTATCTAGTTCACTTTCTAATTAAGATGAGAGAAATTGGAACATATTGATCCAATTAGTAGATTTTTTTCTCTAATTCTTCTTGATTGTTTGTATGATGCAATGATAATTGACATTTGCTAAACTGTCTTCTATAGAAAGTCAGATTTCATTGCTTATCTGTCTGAAAGAGAAAAAAACATTAACACCATTTTTGTCTCCCTTTGAACACCCATCACTTCTTTTTGATCAGAGAGTGACAGAAACATTTTAGTAAATCCCTGCTTATCCTACAAGCTAGCAGAGGACTGAAGGCTCAAACGACCTGAGAAAGCTGTCTTTGCCAGAGCAGAGCCAAACAAATACTAATTTGAGAAAATGTCATAATAAATTTTCAAAGCTGACCTTAAAGTGCTCTGAAGTTTTGAATGCCAAACTTTGAAACATTTTCAGGAAGAATGCTTTCCATATGATGTCTCGTCAACATTTCAGAAAATCAAAGACTTCAAAAAATATCCTCTAGACTCCTGTACAAAGAAGTCCAGAAAATCATTATGATCGTCTTGAAATTCTGTCACTCTCACTTTTTTGAAACAATTTTGAATTGTAAAAATTACATAGCCAAGGCACCTTGAGATTTTTAGTTATTTAACACACTGCCAGACATTTCAATATAATGTTGGAAATATTTACTCAGCAGAGCAGGACATACAGATATTTTTAGAGTTAGTTGCAAAGAGAAAGTATATCCTCGGTAGTTAAGTAATGGTAATATGCAACGTGCTTAGAAGACAAAATTTGAACCAGTATGACTTGGGAGATTGTGACAGGAAATGCAATAGATCTGGAATCTTTAAAGAAAAGTATTCTATTGCCCATGTCATTTCAGAATGAAATGTGTACCCCTGTTAGCTCTGCTTTGACAATTTGCTACTTTTAAAATTATAGCCAAGGTGTTAAACACCACCTGGAGGTCAGAATTTGCAGCAGACCTCAGGGTCAGCAACCGTGGTGACTCAGGATGTTTCACAGCAGATTTAGTTCAAAGGATGTAGAAGAGAACCAAGAAAACTAAAGCCTTTCCAGCTTGTTCCTGCTAAACAGTGTATATTTAAATGCTTGTGATAAAGAAGTAAAAAATTAAACATAAACTGTAAGTAGTTTTCAAAATTATTTTATGTTCTGTTCTGTTGTCTTTGAAAGGTATAAAGACAAAAAAATATTGTTATGGCAAAGACAATGCCTAATAAAGTGCATTATTTGAGACCTGCAAATTGTTCAAAGAACTGGAACAGTAGGAAGTGAGTATTTCCCTTCAGTGATGATTCATGAGTTTAAATCCATACCAAGGTATGCCACAGGGTCCCGGAATCAAAGTTCATTTTGGTACATTCAATGTTTTTCAGATTTTCTATTGTTAAAACAAATACTTTGTCTAATGTGTATCCTTTCTTTAAAAATTGCACATACACATTTAAATAAATAAATAAATAAATAAACAAAAAAAAAACAAAACAGAAGTGCTCCTAATTACAATGAGATTTGAGTAGGATGCAGTAAGGTTCAGGCTTAACAGGAAGAAAGCTTTGAGATCTAAAACCTGTTTGAATTTCAAGCTTTCTGAAGTAACTATAATTCTGATCAAAGGATCAAATAGAGGAAAAAAGGCAACACAGTAAAGTGATAGATGAGTTTGCCCCCTACATTCACAGGTGCTTGCCATCAAGGTTTGGAGGCTGAGATCACAACTAATCTTAAGAAAGAACAGCGTCTATCTAGAACAAAATTCATTTCTTATCTGAAGAGAAAGGAATCAAGCAGGGTATAATTAGATGTTAAGCTGACAGAGGTCATGTCAGTAGCAGCACAGATATTTTGCTTAGACCTGCAGTGAGATTGATATCACAGTAGGTATCAGATTAATTACATATGTTACTGAGGAGGTAGAACACCAACATACTTTACACTAAATATGAACCTGTTGTCATGAGCTCAAATGTATAACATAACTTGTATGGTTGCCACAAGAAACCATCAGTCTTTCAAAAATGGAAGATGACATAAAATGAAATTATAGATTACTGGGTAGAAATAAGTAAAAAGGTTCTTGAATAAGAACAATAATTAAAATTTTTAAAAAACACAGTTGTCCAAATGAAAACCTGAATTTCAGTTGAGTCAATGGAGCACACAAGAAAGTTCAAAAATAAAAAGAAAATAAGCCCAAATGAGACAACAAGGAAGGAATAGCTAGCAGAAAATCAACCCATGCACTCTTTGCTGAGATGGGATAAAGACTCATCAACAACATCAGTGATCAGTTTGAGACACTGTAATGGAAAAACAACAGTGACATACCTAGAGATGCTCAATAGAGAGAACTTGCTGAATACAGGAAGGCAAGAATGGTTATGTAGTCAAGCACTGTTAAAAGAATATTCTAACAGCACATAAAAGGCACTCTAATCACCACATCTAATTGCAAAGAGGAATAAAGCTCTAAAATGGCTCAAATATCTTACGTATAAAGAAGAATAATTAACAATCAAATTGAAAGCTGCTATCTTGACAAATGATGTATAGTAGGACAATGAAAATGCAGCCTGTAATTTGAATGCTGAAGAAAATTTCAGATTATTGTAAGTGTAGTATTCTTTTTAGTGAAACTTCAACTGATTTTAAATTGAAAATGGTTTGACAAAGTTTTCATAAAGGTCTAGAACTTGCCTTAAATGTTTCTTTCTCTCTTCAGTTCAGCTCAGCTTTTACCTGAATTTAAAGAATGAATTTTCAGAAGTGACCCTACCTAAGTTTGGCTTCCTGAAACCAAGACAGCCTCAATCAGAAGTATACTTCCTTGCTTAAAGTTAGAAAATTTGTGCTTTCTGCAAGAGGGTGCAGAAAGTAGTTTTCAAACCCAGAGGTTAATGCTCTCAGTGACATAGCTGGAATCAGAAGCCAGTCTACAATATATCGAAGAGTATAATTTAGTGCTAGAGCAACATTTCCGTAGAGCAAAATAGTGTTCAAGCCCCTGCATCCAGATGGTGCATTTTGGGGTGGAATGTCAAACCACGTATCTTGGAACAAATGTTCTCACTGTGCGTGTGCCATTCAAACAGCTCCAAAACATCCTTGGTTTAGACTTTCTGTCTCCACTGGGTTTGGAGCACATTTGGTGATACTTGACAAAAAGGTCTGGGTCTAGTTTTAAAAAGATCTGGGACTAGTTTCCTTTGAAGGGAATTGAGTTTTTGTTCACCGAAACCATTCTACAAACAGAATCAGTAGTGACATGCAAGGAATTAACTTGCAAAAGACACCATTGTTTCATTATAAAACACTGATGTAAGTATAGTGATATCTCCCCACCAGACAAGAATTAGAATCACAGAATCATTGAATCTTTCAGGTTCAAAAAGACCTCTAAGGCCATCAAGTCCCACCACTGATCTCACACTATCAAGCCCACCACTAAACCATGTCCTTAGTGCCACATCTACACATCTTCAAAATATCTTCAGGGATGGTGACTCCACCACCTCCCTAGAAAGGAGAAATTTCTTCTCTACAAAGATGAAATTTTTCCTAATATCCAAACTAAACCTCCAGTGGTACTACTTGAGGCCATTTCCTCTTGTCCCATCACTTGTTACCTGGGAGAAGAGATTGACCCCCACCTCACTATAATCTCCTTTACGGTAGTTATAATGACTGATGAGGTCCCCCTGAACCTCCTTTTCTCCAGGCTAAAGAACCCCAGCTCCCTCACTCATTCCTCATTTACTCACTGATTCCTTGTTTAAATTCACCATTGACAATAACAGCCCAGGAGGATGTCAGTCTCACCTGTGCCAGTTCTGCCTGAACACACAGAGTGTGCAGAGCTGAAGAACTGTGTAATGAGGACACTGGTGTTTCTGCCTTCAAAATGGGGAAAAAAATCTGAATGACACCTAGGTAGTTATCACAGCACCCAAACTAAATTCCTCTAAAACAAACTGCTTTAAAAGGAGGAACATTAGGATCAGGATGGGATGTCCTGCAGGCAGGGACAAGACAAAATGGCCAGACAAAATGATGACTGAACATCATAATATTTTTAATAAGGTTTGCTGGTTTGTTCCTGAAAGTAGGCAATGAAGAAAATAAGCTGGCAAAAGTTTCTCAGTTATAATTAACTCTAAAAGTCCCATTTATTTGTCCTGCAAGCTAAGTATCACTATGGGTCAAGAGAAGAGAACAGCCCTGCCTGGTGAAATGGTGACAGAAAACACCAAGTTAAGCAACATAGGATGGACTCTTTCAGCTGAAAGACAGTTACAGAATTGACAGAGGACCCAAACCAGAGACATTAGATACACTGTATTGACTACATGAAAGCTTTTGACTTGGCAGCTCAGCTGAGATCATTCAACTCATGGAGCAAAAAATAGTTCCTTTTAAAAGCTGGAAAAAAGCTGAAATCAATGCCTATTAAAGACTTCTAGAAAAAAAAAAAAAAAACAATGAAGGAAAATTTCTTTTCTTTCACATGGCTTTATAATTACAAGGCACTGAAAGAGCACCACAGCTCCAGGGCTCAGTAGGCACCTTCAGGTAAGCACAGCTAACAAAATTCTCACTTACCACCAGCAAACTTCTGAGTGTTGCTGGATGAGTTGTTCATTGTTCTAGAGTAATAATTACCTACTGGATGGTTGCAGGATAAAGCTGACAAACACACTACCCTGGAGTCAGAATAAAATGTGCAAGAATGCATAAGAAACAGCATGAAAAGCAGGTCTTTTGGTGTTGCACAGGCTATCTGTCATGGAAATCACTAGGGCTCTGCTGCAAAGTTGACAGCTTCAATGTATGAAGCAAATAGAATACAGCAGAATAGATAATCATTTTTTTAAAGATGGCCTTGCTGGCCACAGACGTGTTCTGTATTGTTAGTTGTGTCACTTGATTATATCCCGTTTGCAACCATCCTGTTGCTGTGCTGCTACTGCACTTCCCTGTGGCTCCGGGAGATTTCTAAGGCAGTGAAATCGCTGGGATTCCTCTGACTGGCTTGAAGAGGCAGGCTAATCGGCTTAACCACAGATCACTTAGGAGAGAAGAGCAGAGACACGTGCAGAGACTACAAGCAAAATCTCCCGTATTCCTGGATCCACAGATCCAAAGCGCCTCCCAGTTTTGTGTGGTTTTGTGACACTACTGCTGACAGTGATACTAGAAGGGATAAATGTAAATCCCTTCTACATTTTTATGCTGTAAGTTTAAAACCCAGTTGCTAAACAATCTTTGCACAACGTAATAACTCAGGAATTATTGGATCCTAATAAGCATCAATAAGTTCTGTTGTTCCAGTAGGCTTTTCATTCTATTGATGACATGTTAAATAGAAATAGAGCTGATTCCCATATTTTTGAACATTTTTCAGAAGCCTCCTCTCTACAGCATTGTGTATGTATTTTGATTAGAATTTTCTTAATGTCTATTTCTTATTAGATTTCTTCTCTTCATATCTGATTTGCTTTATTTGTTTTACTTACGTATGATCCAATATTGAAATTCTTCTTTCTCTCCTGCCCATGTACACTGGGAATAACTCTGAAAATTAGATTGATACTGACCCATCTGAGAGGAAAATGTGGCCATTTCTACATAATTTGACTGTGTTTAATTGACCCACAGCTGTATTATGAACACACTAGGAATGGTTTTCCAATATGGTTTTCCTATCTAAGCATATGGGTGTAATTTACAGATTTCTTCCCAAGATGTAGACAGAATTTAAGCAACTAATTTCACTAGGTAGTGAACAACCTGTTCTGTAGGCATTTGTAAATTCGTTGGAGGTTCTTTGCCAGGATTTGACCATCAAAGACATTGAAATACTGAAACTCTGCCACTCTCATCCTAGGTTCTTGCTGTGTAAGCAGAAGAGAAGGATATTGCTGTGCTCAGGCTGTGTGCTGGATTTTTTTCCATTCAACAAAAAGCACTCTGCATAGAGGTGTGTCTCTGGCTGGAACAGACAACAGACCTTAGCTCCTCCTATGCTGGGGAAGCAATGCACCCCTGAGGAGTCTTTACAGCAATGTCAGCTACTGTCCCACACTGCTACAGATGGAGTTTCATTCTCCATAACCATGGGCAGCCCAAAGGCATCAGACAAAATTTTCAAGCCTGAAATTCTCCAGTAGCCTTTGTGACACGAATTTTAATATCAGAAAGGGGAAAATGGACTTATGTCCCATCTATTGCAATGGACTGATGGTCTCTCACATACCAGAGGGGCTGCTGAGGATGAGTGGCAGGGGATGCTGCCCACGGAGGGTACATCACCACAGAGCAGGACCTCAATACATCTTGCTTCTGCAGACATCTCTCTTTGTGACCTTCAAAGCCTCAAAATGCTGCGTGGTTATAAAAGGTTCTTAAACAGTCCTTCCTCTTGCCCACATCTTCACAAAGCTTTTATTTCATTGCTGTGATAGGATTGCAGTTTTATCAGCCCTAGCTTTATTCCAGCAGTAACTTTTAAAGAGTTATAACTAGGCCGTGTTTCCCCAGCTCCTGTAATCCCCCACCACAAAAGAAGGGATATAAATGAGGTACATTATCATTATATATTACCACAAGAACCAACGTTATAATTAGGTACTGTATCCACTTTGTAATCACTGTGGCTTTAATTTCCAATCAAAAGCATCAAAGTCTGACGACAGTGACCCCGCTATTGAACAATTCCTTTTCATTTTCTTTGACAATGAATTTTCAAAGGTAAAAGTGGGGCGAGGAGAAATGGTATTTTATTCTAGAGCTTCTACATAATTATAGCAATTATAGAAACCTTTCATGTGCTTGGTCAGCTTTTACTGCATACGTTTAGCTGTTGGTTAGAAGTGTCTCTGAAAGTTATAATGCGTTTGGGGCACCAGAGTCTGTCCCACCATTATAAATACTGGCTAGGCAGACTAATGATTGCAGAGCGTAGTGGAAAAGGTTAGTCATAAATACGGAGGATGTTAGTGCAGGTAACATAAAAAGAATTTAGAAATCTACTTCAGCAAATTGCTGTGTGCTATTTTACCTGTTTCTTTTTCTCTCTTGTTATGAGCAGTATTAAAACAGCTCCTAAATGCTGCAGTAAAGTCTCAGACTTTGTTGTGCTAGATATCCAGCAAGTGCAAAAAGTAGTCTCATCCTAGGTTTGCAGCCATACTGCACCCCAAAGATCTGAAGCACAGAAACTATTCAAGTGGAAAAGGCTCTTCTGTTGTAAAGTACTCTTTTGAGTAGATTGAATTATACCCAAACATCTGACATTCTTATTTTTTCACTGGTTTAACTGTGTGTCCTCCACCACAGGGCTTTTCCCAATGCAGGTGTGTTAACAAGAGCTGAAGATAAAAGGTCAGATATCTGAGTGGCAGAGATGTGCCCAAATTTCCATGTAAATACATTGAGCAGCCAGAGTAGGCAGGACAGTAAGAAGTAGAAGAGATCAGATCTGCTACGCACCACAGAGCAGAGGCTTCCCAGCCCTGAGACCAACAGAAATGCAAAGACTCACTGAAATTCTTCAGACGGATTTTTTCTCGAATGAAAAATCCAATTTTCTTAAGGATGGAAAGCAGAAAGAGAGATTTCAGCCTGCTCTCCTCTTTGGAGATGAGAACAGCTGAATGGAAAGGATTTTGTGACTACGAAAACTGCAGCCAAAGAAACAGCTGGGGGAACTGTGAATCAGTCCAAGTTGTTCAATAAGGAGTGGAGTTCACTGCTCAGTTTAAATGGCTGAGTAAGCTTGATTGAGTGCTCTTAGTGTTTCCAAAAGTTTTTTGTTATCGTTATCAATATCATTTTGTTCTGAATTTTTTCTACAAATTAATAAAAATTTTAAAGTCAAAATGCTACATATCGATGTCATCAAACTATTTCCACTATTTTGAGTTTGGTCCTTTGACTCATCTGTTTATTGATATTTTTAATATTCTGATGTTTCAGTCTCTTTTGCGGTGAATTTTTTTTACTTTACATGTTCTCTCAGAAAAGAAAATCGTTACTGCCTGGTTCTACTCAAAGCTTTTCTTTGTTTAAAGACAACATTTTTCAAACAGAATTAAAACACCATTATAACATATCCTATCTGGAAAATTATACTCATACTGAATATTGTTTAAATCCTACAAAAGTCTGGGATTAATATGAAATAAAGAGGCACTACTTTGAGACAAGAGATACAAGTTGGTGTTTGATACACTAGATTGTTCTGTCCTACAAGTTTTCCTTCTTAATATTCTCATTATTGCCCACTGATATTGTCAGCCGTATATCTAGTCTTCAAGGTGGTAGCTGAGAGATGTGTGCCATGTGTGCCTACCTGTCATATGCACTGTGCCTTATTTATATTAAATCCATCCATCATAATCTTCACTTCCACTTCTCTTTTTATCTCATTCATTTTCCTCCATCATATTATAACCTCCAACCATCTTTTCCTTCATAAGTTTCGTGACACTCAGGCGTTTTGGTCACTTGCCTTGACCCTTCATAATAACTTCCATCATACCACTTTCCTTCATAACATTTTCTCTGTCACTGACGGTCTCTCCTGGGCTTTGTTAATTTTGTTAGCCTTAGAAATGGTCTCAGAAGCCTCTGTGGGGATGGCAATGAAAAGGAGAAAAAAAGGAAAAATGTAAGGGAATAGCAAAAAAAAAGGAAAATGCATTGAAAAAGTAAAAAGAGAAAGGGGAAAAAAAGAAACAGAAATACCCATTGCAAAAACTCTCTTTATATATATCTTCTCTGCTTTCTTTCTGAGTGTAAATCCCTCAGTTATGTAACTTAATTTCCACATGAATTTCTCATTGATTATCCCCTCCCTTGACTATTTACTTTTCTGCTTTCAAATAGACAGTCTTTTCAGAAATGTCTTCCAAGTATAGCAATTCCACAACCTCATTTCTCCAACATTTTTGACCCAGGCCAAAGCAACCTTCTGCACAAGGCAGTGTATTGTGGTTTTGTGGGCCATTTGGTCTGTTTGGGTGCAGGGTTGTTTGTGTGGAGGCAGGGCTGCCTTGGCCTTATTTTTAAAACCCACATCATTCAATGTGGAGGGGTTTTATGGCTCTGTGAGTTCCACACTCTCACTATAACCAGTGGTATAATGATCAGTGGTACACTGCTATGTGTATGTATGTCCAAAGGCAGCATGTATATTGACTAACTTTGCTGTCCCATACCACCTCAAATTGTGCTGAAATTGTCAAAAATTAGAGAGCAATTTAATGACAAAGGAAGTAAAATGTAAACAATAGCTAAAAATTGTTTCTTCAAAGACCTTTTCTCAGGTGCCCAGCAAATGTCTGTAGACATTCCTGTAAAATAAGGGGAAAGTCTGCAGGTTTTCCCATTTTCTGGGTGTCTCCCACACCATCCACACTTGTGAACAGAGCATGGGGCACTGGGGACATGGAGAGAACAGTGAGTTGTTCTGATACACCTCGCACTCACAGTCAGAACATGGACCAGAAGAGACCCTTCTAAATCCATCCAGAGGGTCTCAGGATTTCCTTAATAAGTCTCAAAGCTAATAAATCTATTAAATCGTGGGTGAATTAACATTTTATTCTCCTTCCTCATTACAAGAATATATGTGTTATTATCCATACTGTTTAAAGAGCTTTTTATCACCCTGTGACTTTTCTTCCCATAGGTAATGTTTTGGGCTTGATCCAGATGCCTTCAGAACTTGGCCTTTTTTCATGCAGAGAGAGATTTACTTTCCCAAACCTGGGTAATAAATCCTTAAATTATGACTTAAGTGGAAATTTACTATCATGTTAAACTGCTATTAGAAGCATCGTTCTCATTGAAAGCATCCAGGAAAGTACAACTTTAGAAATGAGCCGTGCCATTGACTAGAATTATAGATCAGTTTTGTGCTGCTATTTATAGCTGTGCAGGCTCCTGAAGTCAGGCAGTTCCTTTTCATTTAACGGCTCTTTCTACAAATTTCAGAAGTGCTCATCCCTCTGTGCAAACAGTTACCAGCACAAAGCATAAGATGTGGGTGCAGGGGAGAAGGTGCTTCCCTGGGCCGTTTGATTATTGGATATCTCAGTGTTCATCATTTACTGGACATCAGCATCATCACTAATGCTGTGAAAACCAAGGTTTATAAAAGTATGGATCATTCTGCTGAACCTTTATGACGATGCTCGGGGATTCACTGAGCCCATTATTTATCTCCTGATGTCTTAAAAGGTTGACTGGTAGCAGATTAGCAAGTGTAAATTACATTGCAGAAACAATAGTGAATGCATTCTGCACTGAGACCCAGTGCAACCCAGAGCATCAGGGGTCTTAAGGCACAGTGGTGACTCTGGCCTGGATCTGAAAATCAAAATGCACTAATCCATAAATTCAATTTTCCCATATGACACATAATTTTAACAGAGGTATTTGCAGTGTGGGCACCCACACCCATTACAGAAAATATTAAGCATATTTTGAGCCAAATCTCCCACACACACCCCCCAAATCATTAGCATTTCATTTACAATTCATGGGCTGATTTCTTCAAACCTCAAGACTAGAATCAAACCACTCCTCCAAAGCAAGAAAAATGTTAGTTAGACATTAGGACCTAAATATTTTTATATTCATCTGTTTTCTAAGTTTTTAACTTTTTTTTTCTGATGTACCCAGCTACTTGCTCAGTGATTTATTCCTCCTTTTTTTCCTAAATGAATTATTTCATATCCCATAAATGATCTGTTTCAAAACAGAAAAAGAGATCCATCTGTAAGTATTCCTGTTATTATGTGAAAATGGTGTCACACCAGCAAAAACATCTATAGTAGCCCCTAGGAAAGGAATGTAAATTTCATATTTACCTCTCATATAAGCTTTTTAGCTGCTGAATAGGGACTGGTAAGAAAAGAGCAATCATTTCATCTTCACAGACATAGAAAAGACCACCTATTCTGATTGTAATTTAATAAGCAAGACTGATATTTTTTACAAAGAAAAAAGTAGCTTACAGTGGAAAAATACTGTAATTTAATAATCAGCACATATTGTAGAGCTCAGAGTATTATAAACCTCACTTGATTACAGGAAAAATCCCTTATAACAGTACCAAGTTGCCTGGTGCTGCTGATTCATGCTGGTTTGACAGTGAGTTGGGTCTTTCCATCTTTTCCTCAGAAAGTACTTTAACTAAAATGGTCTCCCTCAAAGGAAGCAGAAATCAAGTCACAAAGTCCAAGACACTGCAAGCAACTGGAGAAAACCAAGCTGAGAGCGAAGCTGTGCAAGAACCAGTCATGGGATGGAGGCACGTGGTGAAGTCCCCCAGCCTTTGCTCCAGGTGTCAGTCTGAGACCACCCTGGTTCCACCTGGTTCCTGGTGCTCTTCATCCGTGAGGAACATCAGACTGAGGTTTACCTGTCATGCAGGCCAGTATCAGTGCTCCTGTCTCTTTTCTGTTGTTAATATGTGACCTCTACTCCTGTTCTTGTGAATTATTTGCAGCAGAATTATGATGGTGCAATTTGTCTTCTCTTTTAAAATCTTTCCTTTCCCTCTCCTTTATTTATGTTATAGCACCTCTGTTTGTCCTGCATGCAGCAGGACTTGGCTGGGGTGGGATTTCTCTGCAATTAGAAGGGCTGGTTGAGCAAGAGACTCAGACCTGCAGTGAAGACAGACTGTACAGCACCTTATCCAAATAAAATGTGTTTGCTAAGATCTAGACACATCCTTGTGGCCGAGATCTGTGTGAGTTACTGTGCCTGTGATTTGGGGGTGCATTTTTGGTGAAGTTTCTGCTGAGTAATGAAGGAGGTGTTTTCTTTTCCCCTCTCTCCTTTGTACCTCCTTCTACCAAAGTATTTCAAATTAACTCCTGAAGTTTTCCCATCAGGGTTGCAGAAATTGGATATTTTCCATTGCAATCTTCAGCCCATTTTTATTATTCCTCTGATAATGAACAGAGGTTATGACCAACATTTTTCAATATCCAGGTATGTCCCTTCAGTTTTGCACATTGCAATATAAGATTGGGGTCAGTGAAATGGGACACTGTAAATTCACAGTAAGGGAGTGTCTATTTAGCTATGAGCTCTTTCAGATCCAACTATGGGGAGCAGTTGCAGAAAGTCAACTGTACAACCAAGGTCACAGTCAAAAAAAAAAAAAACAGGAATTGAAAACTAGGTTCTGGGATCCCAAGAAAAAATAATGATCAATTTTCAGTAATTTAGTGCTTTGTAAAACCACTCTGAGGTGATTTCAGCAATCTGTTCTCATTGGTGGTCTCCTGAAGCCTGGTGCTATGAAATCGCACAATTTTATTGCAAGTTATAAGGTTTTTTATGTGTTCTCTTAGAAGCCCTCATCTTCTGAGAACAGTGATAATCTTTAATAATTTCGGCAGACATTTACAAAATAATAGTTTCTTGCTTCTGATGGAAATGAGATGTTCAAAAAGCTGAATTTTAAGGAATCCAACACTGAAATAGAAACAAGCATATATTTATTCCAAAAGTTCCCATGCTCTAAGGCAGGACTAGACAGAGCAATGTTCCTCTCTGTATAGTATTATTGCGACAAGAGTACCTCAGGGGAAGATGTTAGCAGCATCCTTCATTTTCCACCCCTCAATAACACTGTAACAGGTTTTTTTTCTGCTATCTTTCTTTTCTTTCTCTCATATCTCCTGTTTTCAAACCCATCTCTTTGTTCATTTTTCACTATTCCTTTTGACATGCTTTGAAACCCCGAATTTCCTGAACAAGATGCCGTTCCTTCTCCAGGTGTGTTGATCAGAAGGCCAAAGGAAAGCAAAAGATAAACCATGTTTTCAGACATGTCCTGCTCTCCTGACTTCAATAGGAGTTGTACATGCATTTGAAATGAAGCTGTCTTTTTTAAGTAGCAAAAGTGTGCACAGCTGTTTGTTTGCTAAGCAAAGAACCTGGAAGTGAGGAGCTGTCTGACTGCAAGTCCTCTGCAACTTTATTGCAATAGCAGATTTAAAAACTCAGGCCTGTCAAGTACCAGGTATTTCACCCACTGAGGGAAAGTCATCTGCTTCACACAAAAATGTTGTGTAGTGAAGAGAGCTTCAAAAAACCCACATACCTTTAGTTGCAATCTTGAGCATTCCTTCTCCTTAAGATGAATTACCCTGTGCTTTATAGCAAGAGATAAATTATAGCCTCTCCCAGTGCTTGTTATAATGAAAAACCACAAGTTTTTCAGAGTTCTTTCATCATCTGCATAGACATGTTACATCATAGCACTTTCTGTGGAACATACCACAATTCAGTATCTTAAGAAGGAAGAAACAGGTATACAAGGCACATTTCAAATAGAATTTGGACTTGGATGCACATATGTATTCATAGCAACACAACCAACATCTTTAGTTCATCCATGAAAATCTGATCTGTGTTAGCCTGCAAAATTCTACTGTGTCCACTTTACACAAGCAGAGTGGAACATGAAAGTAACTGGACTGTAATTGCTGACACCGTGTCACTGAAGGCAGTGCTGCTTTTTAGTGCTGCTTTCAGTATCTTCTAAATAATTCAATTCATCAAATGTAAATCTTTCAGCAAGTGAATCTGCATTACAAAGGCATTGTTAACCACTCCTTTTGAATGAAAGCTTAAGGCTTTTACAAAGGCTCTAACTGCAATTTCACAATGTTAATCTTTATTATCATTTTTCTCTTCATTTAACACAAATAACTGGCACAATTGGTTTTACCATTATACTATTTGAAAAAAAAACTGATACAAACTTTCCCAAAAGAAATATTTTTAAAAGTTTCCCCTTTTGAAAATGCTTCTTCATAATGTAATTATTCTGTGATTTCCTCCAGGTATCCAGTCCAACAAATAAACACTATATAGCTGTTCAAGGCCACTTCTCAGCTTCTAAAATTAATAATTTTAAAAATCCATTATGTCTCTAACCAAACTATTTTTTTTTGCAATAACATTGCTCAGATTCTGAAAAAAGTGAAAGGCAAAATATTGCTTATTTTTTCTCCAGGTTAAAGGTTCTCCAGGGCTGGTCTCACCACCATACTTGGTGGAGTTGTTTTATTTTTTTAAACATACTAATCATTGGACCAGCTTGCTGCTCAGATACTATCAACTCTGCAAGTAAATACATATTTTTAAGTACTGAATCCAGAAATTTCTCATATTTACATGACAGCTCATTGGGATGTGCCTTAGATTACTATTTTTGATTTAGACAACTCATCTACACCAGTACTACAATAGTTACTTAAGTGTTGTCCTTGTATCTAGCATATTTGGGTGAATATACTTCTGATGAGGAAGTGAGTAGATGCCATTTTCACAGAAAATGCCCTACAACACTGGTGTCTTGATAGTCACTGATGAATAAAAGTCACCACCTGTAAGCCACTGTGAATGCCAGTCAAACAGAATGAGAAGCATTTTGTCACAGGAAAGATTTCTCAGTGTAAGTTTCAGTGAACAATGTGGCATTTCAATTTATTCCATCAGCTTGTTAAAAAAAGGAAAAAAAATGACATTGTCATCCAATTTGGCATCAAAATTAGAACTTTTTTAGTCAAGATTCTGAAAATGCTTGAAGGCTAAAGTAAGCGTGCCCATAAAGATTTAATAAATGTTTCTATTAAATATATATTCATTCTCCAAGAGAAATTTTAAATGACAATAGAAACAGTTAATTAAAGGCATAAATATAAAAATGCCGTATTTTAAAACAAAAAGTTTGGAAGGAACATTGTTTCTTTCTCATTATGTTATTCTCCATTTTTGACATAACAGTAAAATGAAAACCTCTTAATGTGGGATTTCAGAAGATAAATACCATTAATTTAAATTACTCTTCTGTCTTTCCTAGTATAATTAGGATTAGGCAAATGATGGACAAAAGCATGCTCTATAAATTCTCTATATTAGCTAGCTATGTGTCTGATACATGTAAGTAGATATCCCAGTTACACCATAAAAAAGTACAGACCATTCAAGAAAATTCAGCAACAATAGCTACAAGTAAATCTAGCAGAGACGGTTAACTTTTGCATTTTTTTATTTCCATTAAGAGAGTTAGGACTAAGCTCAGGAAACGGAATCAGTCTGTACCTACTTTCACTGAAAGTTGCTCTGGACATTGATGCAGTTTGAACTGAGGTTAAAATCAAGCACTGGAAGTACTACTGCCTATGTACAGGTAGCAAATCTTTTTACTTTTTTGGACACTGAAACATGAGTACATCCTTGGTGGCAAACTTTTCCCACTCCAAAAGGATGCTGCTCTATTGTGTACTCTGTTCTGGTTTTAAATACCAATAAATGTCCTCTTTTCCTCATTGCTACTGCTTTTAAATATCTTGAATGTTTATTAAGTATTCTATTATCTAAAACCTCTTTGCTTTCTAATCTTTCTCCAAGGATAAACAGGCATGCACTGAAATGTTATCTGCTGATTATTTAGGTTTTTTCCATCGTGTTACATTAAGGTACTCCATGTTTTAAACATAGAATGAAAGATCAAAGACTGGTACCTGGTAGGGTACCAAAGTTTTGTTCCTTGTTCCCATTCTAGATCTGCAAGCCCCAAAAATGCATTCTCAAGATGAGTGAGGCTTTTTTCTGGTAGCAGAAAAGGGTGGGGTTTAGACTAAAATGAGCTTCTATTTTCCTCTTCTACCAGCAGGGGGAAAAAATTTCCCCAACTGGTTTCTAAATATGCACAACCACTCCTCCCTAAATCCCATCCTTGGGAAGCTGGAAACATGATCCCATTCTGTCCACGCTTCCAACTGACCAAAAACCTCAGGACTGTCTCAATGCTAGAAGACAAAATATGTTACGCAAAGAGGTGCAATGTATCAGCTCAGATTCAGAATGGCATTGGCAGAGTCTCACACTTTTTGCCTGCCTGAGGTCTGGCCATGTGTGGTCTCTGGGCTGGGGCACACACTGTGTGACTCCACAGTGAGCAGCCTCAGGAAGAGTGTCGCACTTGGATAATAATTCTCGAGTTTACGAGCTTTTGATTACCTTCGCTACTCAAATGATTTTTCTGTTCCTTTATGGGTCTCCTGATCTTGTGAAGCAAAAGCCTGAAATTGTCAACCTGTTCAAAATAATAGAATCTTTATCGGCCCATTATTTCCAACATCTGACTGGTAATGCAGAGCAATAACTATTAGGTAATAACGTCAGTTTCTGATTAGAAAAGCTAATATTGTACTAGCAATAAACTTTGTTCACACTGCAGAAAAGATACATCTGTCAAGAGGTTCGGGAAGGACTCTGCAGTACCCAAAATAAACAAGCCAAAGAAAACATTAGTGTTAACACAGGTAGCATCAAAATAAAGCTCAAACAGAAAAAAAACAGAAAATTTCATGTTTCCAAGTTCTTCATAGCACATAATCAGCTTCTACCACATTATCCTGTGCAGTGACCACCTCAGTGGGAATTAATGTTACTGTTTTGGGGGAAAGAGGATTTTAATCTGGAATAGGCATTCTGATCCAGTCCTGTCTTAGACCTTCAGCATGAGTTCACTGCTTCTTAATTTTGCTTTCCACTTCTGACTTCCCATGTGGAAGATATTTTCAGGTGAAAGGTGTCTGTGAAAGGAGCTTCAAGCTTGAAAGGTTTTCAAGATCCCTGAAATATCAAACTGTTGCCCCTGTCAAATGGGCTCCTGAGGAGTGAAGGCTGCTCATTTTTCATCCTAGATCTAGTAGGAATTATTCAATTTTATAACCAGGTTTCCTCTGGCTGCTACTGATGCTAGAAATAAAAGCAGTTTAAAATTCATGAGGGGCATCTGACTATTTTCCATTTCTAGCTGAGGACTGCATTTTGCTCTCCTCAGTCACGCTCAGAACACCATTGTACAAAGAAACGCTGCTGAAATGAATCATTTACTCCAACTGTGGTCACAAATGAAAGCTAAACAACAGAAATTCATCGCACTGGCTCCGCCAGCCTGGTGCCTCTTCAGGATGAGAGGACAGAATGAGGAACACCAGGGAACTGTAACGGAGACAGGAAAACATTTGGTGCTGGAAAGTTAAGGGTAACAAAACAAACTCACAAACTCACAGGCAAGATGTTTCTGCAAAGGACTGGGTGTCCTTGGACGGGCCTCCTTGAACACAGCACCATGTGGTGCTGAGAACGAGGGTCCCCAGGACTGCAAAGGCTGACAAAGCTTTATTTTGAAAGGGTTGCAGCTATTGTTCAGCTCCAAGGGAAGTTTCTTTGCTAAAAGATCTTCTGAATGGATTTGCCAGCCTGGCAGTGGTTTGTTTCTTTAGAAGAAATGATTGCAGTTAAGTACCTAATAAAAGGATTCTCGGAATGTAGTCAGGCATAACTCTAATCCTGATAAATCAGACTATTAAGCCAAAGATTTGTTCTGTGTAGTGGACCTGAGATTAACAACACTCTTGTAGAGTATTGTTGAGCTGCTTAGGCATCCTACAGCTTCTGAACATCTTTCCCTTTCCAGTATGTATCTAAAAGCTCTCTCGACCTTTTTTCCCCTCTGCTTTAAATTTTGAAGTGCTGTTTTTCCTTCATGCATCTCTCATTTTTGTTGAGCACTTCCAAGGACCTTGCCCTAATTCTTGTGAGTGTTTAGTGTTGGTAAGGGTGACTTGAGATCTCTGGTTTCAAGCTTCTATTAGGATTACAAGCAGCTAAAATGCACAGGAAGCCTTTGAAATCCTGTTTGGGAAAAAACAAGGGTGAAGAGGGACTTTGGCCACCCTTAGGCTGCAGCTTTTAAAATACTGATAGTACTCAAGCAAACACATGAAAGGCACTCCAGAAAGTCAGACACTCAGATATTGCCTGGTGCAATTTCTTAAACTTTATAAGATATTTCACCTAAAATAAACTTATTGCAAGAAAAAGGCTGAGGGAACAGCAGGGGAAAAAAAGCACCAACAGGAAACTAAATTAATTAAAGCGAATTCAGAAAAAATGGCTCTATTGAATGTCTTTTCCCTGGAAAAAATTACAAAAATGCTGGAGCTCAAATATAGAATCTCTTGAAAATGCTCAGATAAGTGATTGATTTATAATTTATTTTTAATGTGGAAAAGAGTTATAAAAAGAAATAACATATTTAAGGCCTGATCCTACACCTGCACCTTTCTGTAGACTGAATGAGTCAGAGTAACTGTTTCAAATTCAAATGTTAGTTGAAAAGGTTTTGAAAGAGGTGGTAAAATAAATAGTAACAAATGTGTGGAACCAGATGCTACTCATGCAACAGCTCTAAAGGAAATAAAATGTAAAATACGTAGTATGTTGCCAATGTTTAAATCAGTCATAGTACCAGAGGAGTAAAAGGCAGAAAATGGGACTTCAGTTTCAGAAAGAAGGCTGTGGGGATTCAAAGAGCTACATGCCAGGAAACTGGGCTGGGATACAGAGCAAATTACTTGACATTACACAAAGAACAGAGTTTATATACATGTGGATAAATGTGATAAAATGAGAATGAGTCCAATTGACAGATGGATGTAGCGCTTTGGTAGCCAGTCATGAACAAGGACATGGATTGCTGTGGTCCAGAACGTACAATGGGGCATGTGGATTTCCCAAAACTTTTAACGTGGTCAGCAAAAGCTCATCAGGAGAAGGAGCTGCCATGGAATACAAGAGCAGGTCCCACTGTGAATTAGTGACTGTGCAAGAGGTTAGGAGCAAAGGGTGGGGACAAGTAGATAATCCTCAGTAAACTCCCAAGAGGTTTGGGCTGTTCAAAATACCCCTGGATGATACGGAAAGGAAGTAAGTAGTGAGGAGGTAAAGTTTTCCAATGCAAAATAATTTATTTGTGAGATGTTGCAGAAGGATCTCACAAGATTGTGTGACTGCCTACTAAATTAGGAGAAGAAATGTAATATTAATATATGCAAATCAACACAATGAAAAAAAAAAAGCTAAGAATACATAGAAATGGATAAGTGCTAAATTAGCTCCAAAATGGACCTTGAATTCACAGGGGGCAGCGCTATGGAAGTATCTTATAATTTCTTAGGCCTTTGCATCAAATCAGATGAGTATTAGTGATCATGAGGAAATTAATAGAGAAATTAATAGAGACATCATCACAATTATGTCTCTATTAAAGCTATAGGGTACCCTCACTTGCAAGAACATTAAGAGGAATTCTGGTCATCCTATCTTAATAAGGATGTAACAGAATTAAAAGCAATTCAGAGAAGAAAGATGGTGATTAGAGACATAGAGCAGTATCCATATGGAAGTTACAAAACAAAATTAGGAGACACTGTCCTAGGTAAAAGTGATTGTGAGAGAAATGCAGTAAAGAGCTATAAAAGCATTAATGGAATAGGTTGTTGAGAGGGTAAATAGCTATTCTCTATTTCTCATAAACAGGAGTGAGAAGACATCTAGTGAAACAATCACACAGAATTAAAACAAATAATTAAATCATGGAAGAAATTTGGACATGGATTCAGAGAGCAAGTGCAATAGAAAAGTTAAAGAACATCTATTAAATACAGTATGCTGATGAAAGGTTTTGGTCAGAATGTCCCTAAATGTGCAAAATATTCAGAGATGAAGTCATACAAGTGGAAGGATCTGTGTATGTACCTCCTGCATCCTTACAGTATTTTCTTACACATCTCTCACTGAATGCAAAAGAAAAGATGGAACTTCAGTTTGATACAGACGTTATGTCCCTAGTGTGTCCCTCTTCAAGTGCTTTCATCTGCTTTGATCATACACACATTATAATTGAATCAATGCACATCTGGGGACTCTGGAGTGGGTAACAAGATAACCTTTTCAAAGGACACACTGTCCTTAAAGTATTTAGCTGTCTTGGGAAGTGAATTGCTCTGTAAACAATGATATTGGATTTACGGGATATGGTGTTCACTCATTTGTAAGTAGGTTATACTCACATATTCACCATGTCCCTTACAGACTGCTTCTGCCTGCATTTAACCTCACATGTGCCCATTCCCTCCTGCATTATTCTACAATGATTTCTATGGTAACCTTTACTGGAACTCATCCACCTCAAAAAAACCACAGTATTTTTTACAGAAAAGAGGTTTTCTCCTGGTCACATAACTTATTTGCCCTGCAATGGCACAGTGGGCATTTGCAGAGACAACAGTGAGCAGTAGGGATTAGAAGGTAGGTGGTGACTATGTCATCACTGCTGCCAAATGTGTTTGTCCATAGACAATCCTTGGTACATGTCACGTAATTAAGGAGAGAGAATCTGGCCTAGAGTTACTCATCCTCTTTCCACTGTGCATTCACAGCCATTGAAAATGGACAAAACTTGTGTTTCTCCTAAGTGCTGTCCAAATCTCACGAGTGCTGTGGTGTCTCATAACACACCAACAGCTCCCCTCAGACTGAGCTGACAAAGTTAATGTGTTTTGCATCATCATCTGTTCCTTTATTGAAGACTCTGGTCTCCCTGAGCTTAGCTCAGTAGCTCCACATTACACATAATTTCCTTAATCAGAGAATAAAAACTAGGTTAAAAGAATGTTAAGGCAAATTCATAACCACAGGGAGATTCATGGGCTACACCCTTTGCTAAGGAAACATAGTAGGTCACACCAGACATCTGAGGTCTTCCTGCACCAGACATGCCCCTCTGAAGTGCTTTGCTCCTCCAGGACCCCTGCGACAGCAAGAGTGCTCAGGTCCTCACATCTGCTAAGCACCTTCAAGGACTTCAATTTATTGCTTTCATTACCCAGCATCACCAACCTAACACAGTTTTAATTAATTTTGTATGTGGTTTGTATTACCTTGTTTTTTTATTATTTAGGCACTTTTCAGTTACAGCTAGATAAATCATTGGGCACATAATATTAATACAGAAAATTGTACAAAGCATGATAACTATTCCTAATAAACCCAGCTGGCACAGAAATACTCATATAGCCTTTCTCTCCTCCAAATGCCTAATGTACCACACATGCCAGTGAGAGGAACGAGAGTCTTCAGGAGTGCCATTGGTTATTGATGTGGTAGGCTCTGTTCTGCAGGACTTCTGAAGCAGAGCATCATAAATTCAAAGGGAGTTTCTGTCGTTAGTACTAAAATCTGGAACCAAATACTAGCACAAGTCTATCTCTTTTATTAAAACAAAAGAGTAAATTCCACTGGTAGGAAAGGTTTATTTCTATGAACACATTAAATTTTTTAATATAAAGTAAAAAATTAAACATAACTCTTCTCCCTAATGGAAAATACAGTTTGCTACTTCACTCCCCATGCCCATGTTCTCCCTCAGAGATGCTAAACTTCTACCAAACCATAGTCCTCTCTACATGAGCAATACCTTAGGAAACAGACAGGTTTTGTGAAAAATCTTCTCTAAGACCCAATTTTGTTTCCATCTGGTTTAGGCATTGGAGATGCAGTTTCAAGGAAACCCAAGAAAATGCAGTTTACTCATTCCTGACCAATCCTGATGGACACAACTGGAAAATTCACCTTCCATAATGACTATTCCACTTCTGAGGTTGTGTAGGTATCACTTACTGACATGATAATAATAATTTACACATCTAAATGCACATTCTGGTTTTCCATTCTTTATGATGACCAAATCCTGCAAGCCTCTTGCTTTGTTATGATCCTTATGGTCTGGGTGTTCTCACCATGTGAGTCACAAGAGCTATGAATTTCTTCTTCTCAGCAACATGTTTTAACAGTGACCTGAGAGCTGTTCATGTCAAAAAAAGAACATTGGAAAAAAAGTACTTAACCCAGCACACAGACTGCACGCTCCTCCTTATAACCCTAATATCATGTCTTTTGCAAACACTCTCAGTAGGCTCATGCATCTACATTTCCATGAAATGTGAGCATGCCTTATTTATTTTCAATTATGTAGACATGATCATCTTCAGTATTACCCTTTAAAAAGTTCAAATGTTTGCTGGATGTTGGCTTGTCCTGAGTCTTCTCATGAACTTTTCTACCCATAGAATACATGAAAATGGTTTTTAATCTGAGTCAAACTGCAAATGCTATTATTCCTGAAATTCAATGTATTCAATAAACTCCTATATTCACAAGTCAATAAAGGTTGACGTAAGTACGGTTCAATATTATTCACATTTGTTTGGATTTAGATGAGCATTCTGAAGGATTCCTAGCACTACATATAATGATCTTACATAGATTCTGTTGCTGATCTGTAGAAATAATATGGGACTGATGGCCAAAATTCAGAGGAGAAGACTTATTTAGACAAGCAAAACTGTTGCAGGTTCCAAAGACAGACTATTTTAAAGCATCAGGTTATGAGGAAGCATTAAAAGGAAGAATCAACTTTAACAACTGAGAATCATTTTTATGATACCCATAGCTTGCTGTGAAACGTATTCTACACACTCACTTAAATCATGATGGTTTTTGTGGTAATTCTCAGTTATGCTAAGAATATCTTTACAATGAAAAGATAAGAAAAGGAAGCGATAAATAGACAGAGAGTAGACCTGCTTTAGACATTTTCTGTGAAAAAGATGTGAATAATTTGCAATTTATATTCAAATTAAGATGTGAAGAGGAAATTTCTAAGATTAAGGTCAGTGAAAAGCAAATGGCTCAGATATCTTCAGACAGTGCTTCAGAAGAGCGTGGTACTTTACTGCAAGGTTTGTGCAGCAAGCACCCCACACCTTTGGCCATTTTCCCTCGAAGCACTCTCAGATCTGAAATGGGAACTGCTCCGTGAAGGGGCTGCACAGGAAACCAAGAAATCTGGTTTCTGTTCCTAGGTTTAACTGGGGAGTGGTGATAGGCATTTTGGGTGTATATAGTTTTAAGTCTCAGACTGAGATGTTCAATATATCTGCTCGTCTGCCACACAATCCCAGCAGCAGCTAAAGGCCTTGAGTGTCTTTATGTGTGACACCAGAGCTCCCCAGCCCCCAGGGCTGTGCTTATGGCATGGTCAGGAACATACACACTGCAAATACATATTACAGCTTATGGATCCCTTATGCATTTGAGGCTCAACTTCTCTTTCTCTTGTCTCTCCAAACAGATGAGCAGTTCCACCGAATTCAGCACAAATTATTTATCTGCTCATCCTTCAGCCTGGACCCAGGCTTGTAGGTAGCTCTAATTTTATAAGGGTGTATTTATTCAATTTGATTTCATTCCTAGAGAAATAATGTTTGGTTGAGAGAGTGAAATGCCTGCTATTTTCTTTGCTGAAATGATGGCAGTGAAAACAAAACAAAAAAAAATATGCGGAGGAATAGATTAGTTTTTAAAACCATTTTTTAATAGAATGTTCAGTATCATGAAAATATTTTTAATTTATGATTTACACCAGAACAAAAATAAAGATTAACATTACATTTCTATTTTTCAATGAAAAAACAGATGATCTGGCCTGCAAATTTAGAATTGGAAGGGTACACATGATGAGTCTTATGATAACAACGTTAACATGGCAAAATCACCCTTTCCTGTAAAAAGTCCAGTAACAGCTGATCATGATTTTTCTGCTGACTAATATATAGGAGCCTAAGAATCTGTGCAAGATTTGGTAGTATTTTACTTACGTGAAAGAAAAATGATCATGTGCTTTATTGTTAAGCATTTTCTCTCAAGGGCCAAAGCCAATTTTAAGGTTTATCAATTTTTTCCCGCAATACCACCTGCACAAACTTGGTCAGATTGTTTCCATTTCTTCCACCTCCTCAGAGGTTTGTATTTCTCCACACTGGTAGTATAAGAACCTCCTGTTTTCCACCTCCTGCAGCCCTGGTGCTCTGTATAGTTTATCCTGTTTACGATTGATTTCCCACTGATAAATCCCACACGAACCAGTGAGCTGCCAGGCGTGCTGCACTGTGGATGTCCAGTGAACCTCAGCTGCTCTGTCAGCCTCAAGAAGGCTGCAGACCAGAGAAGTCTTTTCCCAGATGAATAAAAAAAAGAACAACAAACCCCAAACTTTCCCATTTCTCTTTTCTGAACTTGGTTAGAGTCTTGCAGCTCTTTTTTTCCCCCAAAAGAATCACTCAAGGAAACCTTTCCAAGTGCAATTAATCCTGCCCACTTGGATTCAGAAGCTGACAAAACAAACACAGATTCGAGTAGGAAAGAGGAATTTAAGGTTATTATTGGAGAGGTTAACAAGTTCCCTGGTGGAAAAAAGAGGCTTGAAAATTAACTCAGTTGCTTGTTCTTCTTCCCGTTTTTTCTAGACAACTTGACCAGATTATTTAATAATTTTCTCCCTCAGTTCTCACTTGTGTTACAGGGACAACTGCACCCTCTTTTGCCCACTGCTTGTCTCCTAGAGAAAATATATTATAGGAATTACAAGGGTTGTAGTATTGTAAAATAGGAATTTATCACTAGTTTTAACCAGGTTATAAGGAAATATCAATCTTTTTTTACAAGGAAATTTTCTTACAAGTATAACATTATGGAAGCAAGGGATTTTCCAAAAATATCTCGATTTCACACAACAAAAAATAAGCTTTCAAAATTAAAATTTAATATAATGTAAAATTTTTATAGAGTTTTTTTATTAAATAGAGGTAAAACTCCTCTTTATCTTAAAAAAATATACTTCAGTTCGAAATTATGTTTTCACAAAGACAGGACCACAGAGAAGGGAAAAGTTCAGTCATCCTTATACAAATTATTAATACTGTTAGTGAGTTTGCTAAATTAGTAAGTTACAGGAAGAATGAGAAGGATGATATTACTTATATCTGAAAAATTATTAGCAAAATCAAACTCAGCCAATATTCAGTTGTTAATATGGAAAGAAATTAAGAAGATGCAGGAAGTTAAGTACAAGCTTAACTGCTTTGCTAAACACTGATTTGAGTCCAAGATCAAATGACAGCAAATATTTTTCTTCATACTTTGTGCATAGGATGAGAGAAACCTGAAGGTATCTGGGAGGTAGATTAGTATTTGAAATAACAGTCTATTAAAATGGAAATTAAATAAATGCTACTGCCTGGAAAATAAATGAGTTTTCAGCGATTGTCATCAGACCTGGATTCCACCTTCAGCCTCTCTGAGCCCTTGTCAGCTGGATTCCAGCCCAGATGAAGTGGGCAGGAGAGCACAGGAACCTAATGAGGATAATTGGGAATTAGTTTAGCACACTCATACAGCTGAATTATCCAAAGATCAGTCACTTGTTAGGAGCAGACTACCCAGGGATTTATTCAGCAGAGAAGTGTGTAGGCAGAATTCCAGCATTTTAACCAAACAGGTATTTGCCATGGACTTAATAGAAAATCATTTGAATTACATTAGGCTTCTCCTCAGAAAACCCTCAAAGTCCAGCTTCTTCCTTGGAAATCTCTCGGATCCTAGCCTGTGTGAGAAAACAAGGGACCAGCCTTAATGTGTGAATCACAGCCACTCTGTCCCTTTTATCTTTGCATGTGAATATCCTCTGCTCTTGCTCAGCAAACCTTTGAGTGCAGCTCTGCAGAGACTGAAAAATGGCAATTTCTCAGTCCTGCAAGTTCAAAGTGAGGTGGGAGATGTGTGCTGGGCACTGGGCTCTGGGCGGGTTTGTGAGGAGGACTGCCCTAGGGCTGGGTCTGGGAAAAGGAAGATGCAGACACAGCCTCAGAGGGATGTCACGGAGTAGCACATTGGTCACACTGGCACTTCGAGGGCTCAGACCCTGCCATGCCAGCAGCACCAAGGAGTCCCAGAAAGAACTGGCTCTCCTGCCCTCTCCAGGAGCCTGCAGAGCTGTCTGGACCAGCACTAGACAGTGACATCTTACCAAGTGCTGCAGGATGAGGTTATGAGAAAGCACTTGACATCCCTCAGTTCCCATCAGCCCAATCCATTCAAACACCATCCCAGGCACAGCTGTACATGTGTGTTGTACAATTCTTTAATCCCAGCCAGANTAGGAATTAAACCCAAGAAAGACAAGTGATGCACAGTACAATCACTCACCAGTTGCTGACTGATGCCCAGCTCATCCCTGAGCAGCAATCGGCCCATCCCAGCCATTCCCCCCCGTTTTTCCACTGAGCATGACATCCTAAGGCATGGAATATTCCTTTTGCCAGTTCAGGTCAGCTGTGCTGGCCATGCTCCCTCCCAGCTTCTCATGCACCTGCTCAGTGGCAGAGCAGGGGAAACTAAAAAGTCATTGACTTGGTGTAAACACTACTGAGCAACAACTAAAGCATCAGTGAGTGTATTGACAACATTATTCTCATACAAAATCCAAAACACAGCACTGTACCAGCTACTAGGAAGAAAATTAACTCAGCCAAAAGCAGGACAATGTGGCAGGAGAAAGCATAGTGAAAACGCAGGGCACAGTCCTGGAAAATAGAGTTCAGTGTGTGTCCCTGCTACTTCTTTACACAGATATTTTTGACTTGATTATTTATGTGTGCCCAATATCTCATGCATAAGCTCCTGTGTCTGAGGAAAGAATGGTTGATTTAGCCCTTGGTTCAGGTGCAGTCCTCAATTCAGGTGCATTCCCGTGCCTCAGACCAGAGTCCTACACTGCTAAACGGGAGTGACGCTGAAGGGAACCATAGCTTTCCAAAAGCCTTCAAGGGTATATGTTTCCCTTAGACAAACATGTCTCTAATAACTGTAACTATTTTTGCTAACTAACATAAACTGGTTTTCTCTGAATAGTGTCTCTTCCAGCACGATTAATATGTCAAAGTAGTAAAACAAAGTCTCTTTTAAGTTACCGAAATACAGCATAAGCACAGCACAAACCTCTTTGTATTACAAAACTGCAATTCTTTGTGCTCATTAGGAAAAATAGTTTCCTGTTAGCTTTGAGCTAACTTAATGCAGTGGGAAAGTGGATCAGAAAGCAGTGCTCTGCCTGCTGTAAACTGGTGAGCTTTACCCTCAACAGCATGGACATGCCAGAAAGCTGAATAATGATGAATTTTTAAGAGAAAAAGCACTGAGTGCAATACACTACTATTATTACTCTTCCTGAAAAATATCACAGAAGATGAATTGTCCAGATGGTAAAGTGCCATCATGGGACTTGGGAGACAGGCATTTATTTTTGCACAATACCACAGACTTCTTGGGTGACCTTAGGAAAACCTTTCTATGAATAACGCTTTACGAATTATTTAACTACTTGATAATACCTACATTCTCCACTTCAGACAGCTAATTTCAGTATTCTAAAATTTCACTGTCAGCACCAAAGGTGCCTGCCTCTCTCCACTGATTTATAACAAAATTCTGGCTTTCAGCTTTTGAATGGCATCTGAGGTGGATTCCTATGGTAACTGAAGATCCTGTAAAAATTCCCTGCAGGGGTAAAAATCCGCAAGAGAACTTGGGTTGCTAGGTCATCTGATTCTAAAATAAAGTAATCATAATATACAGCCTACACAAAAGGATAAAGATTTAGTAATGTAAGAAAATTACTTTGAAGATTTAATTTTACAGAAACACAGGTAGGGGACGTTATATTTTCCACTGATGCACAGTGTCACAGGCAGGTTGTCCTCTACCCAAATTCTGACTAGGTGGTGCCAGCATGTCCTTTTGAAGTCCTCCTCTGAAACTGAAATAATAAAATAATTTAAAAGTACTACCAAGGATGAACACAAGATTAATATAATTAAAATCAAACCGGCATTACTGAGCTTTATCCAAAGCAGATCTAACCTTTAAAAGAAAAATATGACTTTGGGTGGGTACCATCTAATAGAAATAGATTCCTGCTTGAGAAGAAGAATGAGGGTAGAGTCGAAGGGAAGCAGTAAGCTATTCTTTCACCCTTGTGTGTGCATGGGGAATTAATTTCTTAATCTTTTTCAAAATGGTTATGTTGCTTATTATATAAATTGATCATACAACAACATCATAGGACCTCCCCTGGAAGGTCCTTCCTGAAATTCATCCATCGGTTGGGAAGAAGGAAATCTTGAGCTAATGCTGATGGTTCTCTTGTCTTTGTCTCATATCTTCCTTAGCAAAAAAAAAAAAAAAAAAAAAAAAAAAAAAAAAAAAAGAAGAGAGAACAATCTTTGATTCGTATCTAATTATCTAATCACTGATAATCACTACCTTGAAGAGATATATTACTGTAATCATAGTCAGAAAGCCAATATTACTCATATGGAGAATCATGCAAAGTTGAAGAAAGCTTTGCTATTTCATAACTACTGCCAATAATAATTTAGTGAAGGTAGTGAGTTTAAAGTGTCAGCTATATTTTCTATCACCTTGAATCCAATAAAAATTTAAACCACTCTCTGTGGCATGGACTTCTCTTTGTTCTTTGCCTTTGGATACATTCACACAACAGAGCTATGAACCATGACTCAGATTTCTAAGCACTATACACAAAGAGCTGTTATCTGATTAGAAAGTAAAGTCTAAGCTCATGTCCTTAACATGAATATGATTTTGTTCAGTTTTCACAATACATTCACAACCTGGAGAAAAGAGAAAAGCATACCTGGCAGAAAAGCAATGATGACCCCTTTACTTTGAAAATATCATTTGAATTCTAAGAGCACAAAGGAAGAGAAATTAGGCCTGGTTTTATCTTTACTTGAGCTTTATTAGGTCATAGAAAGTTCAGGTAATACTTATGCCTCACAGCTACAATCATCACAGCAGTAGAGAAGCTGACAGAACAGAAAGAAATGAATAGAAATTAAAACTTTTTAACCAATATTCCAGCTGCCTGATTGCAAAGAAAAGGTTCAAAATAAAAACTCTCTAGAAGTAAATTGACACATTCTGTTCTGATTAGCATCCAAATTAGTAAATCAGCAGCACAGACAGTGGAAACTTTACCTGAGATCACTCCCCTGACTTAAGGTGTTTTCAGAGAAAAACTTTAATTTAAAAACCATGATGACCATGCCTTTAAATATTTTAATTTATTAGTATCATGCATGAAACTTCATAAACAGGTCCAAAACGAAGCAGCACAAAAACTTTTGTCCATTTTTAGTATTTCCCTTATATCTTCAAGTCTGAACTCAGGTTTTACAGATTTCCCAGTAGCCTGTTGAGATGAAGGGCATATAATTAGAGCATTTCATGCCCTGTGCAGAATCTGTTAATCTACACAAGTCACTAGGACTATTTTGTTTTTGGAGAGGCCACAATTGCCCATTGCTTAGCTTAGATCAACCAGTTGAAAATTCAGGATAAACAAAGCACAAAAGAGAAAAAGACTGACAGCTCTAGTAAGCTGTCAGCTGCAGGAAAGAGACAGTGTACTCTTGGCTTAGAAAATCACAGAGAGAGGGACATCACAGGTTTAGATAGCAAGATGAGTTTTCCCAACAGCCCTCTAAAAAGGCTTTACGTTTACATCTGGTTTTGATGTCTCAGAATCTGATGTCTTTCCTGACTATAAATACACTCGCACTATAAATACACTTATCGTCTCTTGTAAAATGTTTTGAAATCTTTTGATGAAAAGTACTAAATATGCAGCCTTCTATTATGGAAAAGCTTAAGGTGAGATAATGTTCTCTTCACTGAGATTTCATGGTTCTGAGGAGAGGGTTGGTCTCCCATCAAAGAGCTATTTACACATTAGAAAAGATCTGTCAATCCCACCACTGCTGATCAAGGAAAACTAGTAAATGAGCTAGTAGCAATCGCAGTTGGGGAAAGAAAATACGACAACAAAACTGCAACAAAGCAATGACATTGATACCAAGCTGGAGCATGAGTCCTTCCCTCCTGAGAAATTCAACATGCCAAATTGTCTTCACACTATTCTCGATTTAGCTAACCCAAATGTAGACAGAAGTGACACCAGATGAGTCAGGCACACCGTCTGGACTCAAACTCTGAATTTGGAAGTGACAAACTCACAAAAGTTTGCTTGGCTGTTTCATTTCAACAGTTAAAGCAAAAGCCAAATTTCCTTTTTTAACTTTCAGACAACTTGCAGTTGAACATATCCAAAGGTCAAGAGGTTCGCTGAAGGTGTGTGCTGCTGAGATTAAGAAGAAATTATGTAAGAACTCAAATTTTAACCCACATTAAGGCAGTGAAAAGGGCTGGCAGAGATATGTGGGAAGGTCTGTTGTGGAAATTGTGCACAGTGGTTGCTTGCTTCCATCCACTGAAATACATATGCCTAGGTTTGGCCAAGTAACAGTACAGTCATTGCTAGCCACTGAAACCTTGGAGAGCTGTTACTCCCAGATTATGATTGCTCAGAAGGTGTCAACAAACTGAACAAGACAGGCCTCATTTGCTGCAATTCTTTTACCCCATAAATGCCTCTCTCTACATTTATGAAAGGAAAGAATATCTACACAAATGTAAACCACAAATCCTCAGTTCCATTAAGCATTGCACTCATCATTGCATGCTAATTTATGAATAAATGGGTGCAGAAGAGATGTGCCTAATTGGAATGTACCATTTTCAAAGGAGGTTACCTGATCTCCACACTCCATTTAATGTATTATTCCAATAATGTAATTCTTAGTGTGAAATCAGAAATTTTTTATCCAGGGAATGGGTGGGAGGATGATAAATATGATCATGGTCAAGGTAAAATGAAGTGATTAATGATCTGAGACTTAAAAAATAGAATTGTAGCCAAAAGTAGTATGCTGTACCATCCAATAAACAAAAGATTACAGTTTAAGTATCTGAATAATTACTGTGTTTGGAAGAAGAATGCACAATGTTTGATAATCCTCTCTGAATATTTGTAGCGTTTCTTCCAGGATTTGTGCCTGGGAATTGGCTTGTCTGAAGGTTGATATGGAAAACACTCAGCTTACACAGCACACAGTGTAGGGGCAGATACAAACTAAAGCAGAGACTGGTGTCTGTAAAATTCCTTATGATTTTTTTCATGTATATTAATTGTTGAATCTATTAAGGCGAGAAGAGAAAAAGAGACCACATAACTAAGCCACAACTACCCACTGATTTCAGAGGAATTGCAAAATCAGAATTTGACTTGAGGATATTTACATGAGGTTTTAATAATCATTAAGTTAATAAATATGCTTTTCTTCCGCATTGATGTGCCTGCCCTCTCCTTGGAAAACTGATATTCTGTCAAGGTTTTCTTTTTCACTGACAGAAAGACAAACAGAGAGATGTCAAAACAGTCCTACTCTCATCTTTCGTATTGTTTATTAGTGATGACAGGTAGATCCTTAGACACAAGCTTCTTGATGCTAGACATTATAGAAAAGAGCAACAAAAATCTTTAAGTTAGCAGAGGCATGGAGACAGAGTTCAAGGAAATGGTGGGATACTCTCAGCTCAGCTGGGCACAATGATGAGCATGACACGGTCGTGTCTGCCACATGGGCTGCCTGTAAGAGCTTCAGATATCACAAGATAACATTTAGGGAGGATTTCAAATGAAGTAACAATATTCTGACTGAGGGGCTCGAGGGAGACCATCACCTGGACAGAGCTGTCCCTGGCTGACACCACAGTGAGCAAAAAGCAAGTCTGCCACAATTCCTATAGACAAAGTCTCTTCACATGACCTGGCTTGGGCTTATGAATAAAGTTTGTTCAGTATTTGATTATTTTTCTGAGATGGTTTTTGACAAGGCAGAAAGGAGATGTACATTTCCTGGACAAGCCTCTTCTCTGTTTTTTTAAGCTGCCATCATTGACTTTAACCATCTCTAGTGTGTGTTTGCTTCCCACTGCAGAATCTTATGAGAATATGATAGTTTCACTGACACTGTGGACAGAACAGATCCCCAAGAATACCTTCTACACTGATTCTACTTGTTTAATCTACCCGATTTAATAAATTTTAAAAATTTCTTTTGTAAACCTCCTCATGGAATGAACTCTAGCTAAGGAAAGTGGCTAAAAATTATTCAAGTTTCTTGCAATTGCAATAAGTCTTTCCAGTGCCTTCTTGCTCAGACATATGGATGTGGCACCACATACCATAGGAGGAAAAAAAAATAAAAGATATTAGAGATATCTCCTAAAAATGGCAGCAGAAGGTGATCTATAACACAACTTTTAATGAGATACTAGAAATGCAAGAGACTATACTGTTTTAATGACACATAAGTGGCCAAAGCAACTCAGAAAGATAAAAACTGCAAGAGGAAAGGATCACTCCACGATCAATGGAACTATTGGAGGGAGATTTCCCCTGCACTGATGTCCTGTGTCACTGACTACTGCAACCACCTGCTCCCGTTAAATCCTCGGCACTTCCAAAGTCATCTCCTGAGCCATCTCACTGAGCTGTCTTCACAGCTTCTCCTGAACACCTCTGTTTCTGTCCACACACACGTAACCATCCAATAAGTCATTTACATAGTGGCCATATCTTTCTTTTGTGGGGGCAAAGCTCCACGTGTTAAGACTATTTCTCAGTTATTTGGTGTGTGCAGGTGAGTTAATAGGCAGACATGGTGTGATGAGCTTGTACCATGACCATTCCCTCAGCTGGAGGAAGGATGCAAGGCTCTCTCTGTCCATTATCAATTTTCACCAGTAGCACAATGTTCAACATCTGCATAATAATGCTAAGAAAACCTGATGTAAGCCATTAACATACATGTCTAAAACATATGCATCCATTCCTATGTTTTCACATCACCCAGCTGGGCTCCGCCATGCCTCTGGTGACTTGGGAAGTCAAATGTCATCACTCCAAATGTTCCCCCTTCCTTCCTTCTTCTTCCCCCACCTTTATGTGCTGAGCATGACGCCACTGAGGATGGGATATCCCTCTGGGCAGCTGGGATCCGCTGTCCCAGCTCTGTTCCCATCCAACTTCTTGTGCACCCCCACCTTCCTCACTGGCGGGGTGGGATGAGGAGCATAAAAGCCCTTGACTCTATGGAAGTGCTGCTCAGCGATAATGGAAACATCCCTAAGTTATCAACACCATTCCCAGCACAAATGCAAAACGTAGTTCCATAATAGCTACTATGAAGAAAATTAGCTCTGCCCCATCCAAAAGCAGCACAGCATGCCAGACAATTCTTTTATAGTCTATTACTAATTTACAGAGAAAGAACACAGACTTTTTAGATGCTTCACTGTGTTATCTTACCCTGTCTGCAAAGAGTAGTAAGTAGAGTCCTGGGTTTTTTTTCAGGAAAATCTCATTTTTTAATTAATTTTATAAACAAAGTCCTTTGCAATTATAAATATTTCACCTATCACTCTCCTCTTTACTCCCTTGTCCCTAAGAAATTCCTATTGCTTATTTTTCATGAAAGGCTTGTCAAGATGAGAAGCCATCACAGAAACATTTCTGACAATTGGCTTATTCATAATCTAATTGCGCTGGCAGGCAAGAAACTCCAAAAGTCCCTCGATGTGCCATGACAGTTTTTACATGGATCTTGAAAATACTTGCCAAGCAACTTTCACAGCCTTGAAGTTTCTGTCAAGAGAATAGAGAGAGGAATGAGAGAAATGGGGACTTCAACCACATGAAATACAACTCCACAATTTTTCTTCCTCCATGCTGAAATGCTGGCATAAAACTTGTGTGAAAGACACACAGGGAGACGTATTTGCTCTTCTAAGAATTTTGTCTTTCAAGAGCTTAACTAAGATCATCCTGGGTTAAAGGTGTACAATGAAGTGAAGCACTTTTAATTATTCCCATCACGGGGGAAAAAAGAAAATTTATTCTGCATCAGATGAATGGTCCGCCAGTGTCATTTTCCCTGGAGCACCTACCAATGGATGTATAAAGAGGAGGAGGAGTACACACACAGAGCAAGAACAGGTCTCATTTCTACAGATGTGGGTTTCTCTTCCAACAGTCCTGGAGAGGATGGGCAGCAACACAAGCATTTGTCTTGGTAAGAAAGTCAAATCAACTGGTCTCCTTGCTCCATAAAATGTTTGCTAATGGGCAGGCTGGAGGTCTTGGACTTTACCCTAAACTGTGATACATGAGGAAGCTTATTTTCCTCAGACCCATTGTTCCTACCTGTCAGTCAGTCAAATGGATTTCTATCATCCGCAGACGTGTTACATTTAAGTTTCCCTTCCAAAAAGTTTTTCTTTTTTCCCCTCAACGGAACATTGATGCCTACTAAAAAAAAAAAAAAAAAAAACAAAAAATTACAAAAAAAAAAAAAGAGCAAAAAGTTACATATAAAATGTCTCTGTGGTCTGGGGGCTATGTATTGTTTATGGCTTAAACATCTGACCTGAAATTTTCTCCTCATTGTTTAATATTTTAGGTTTTAGTAGAGAACAAAAATATACTGATAAAAAAGGAGTATGGGGATGAATGAATTCACTCTACTTTTGCCCATGTCCCTTCAACTTACTTTCATATTTTAACATATTATGCAAGTTACTATAGATTTTCAAAACCACAAGAAAAGGAAGTTCAGATAGAAATACCTACTTACTGTGTTCATGCTAGAAGTCTGCTGAAGACCTTTTGAAAGGTCTTTGTAGGTTTGAGACACTTAAAGAAACAATACCGTCTGGAGTAGACAACAAAACAGGCATCAAATATACCACTTCATGAGACTGAATACTAGAATCAATAGATTCTCATCTATGTCACATTAACAACAGAGCAGGTAGATTTATATGACCCCTTGATTGCTATGTTAGACTTCATCATGTTCAAGATAAAAGAGCTTAAGGCTGCCTGCTCCAAGACAGAAGAATGCAACCTCTCAGTGGTGCTAATCACTTAGGATGGATTTTGTAGGAAAATGACAAAAATCATCAGGAGACATCTCAAAACACAATTCAGTCTCCACCACAGGTATGCATCTGAACAAGGAGAATTAATTTTTTCCTGGAAGGGAAGGGTTATCTCTCCACTCTCAGCTACACAGGGAGTGAACAGAAAGCTTAGGCTAGATATTGGAATTAGCGGAAATTACTCCATCAAGATGTCTTTTTCTACACAAACCCTCTTCCTGCTACTGCAAATGGAAACTCCTCACAGTCTTGCTAACAGATGCCCATGCCTTCCTTCCAGGAACACTTCCTTTGCTGGAATTTATGCTGCATGGAAAAGCAGTGCAGTGGCTCAGGAGAAGGCTTTGGAAGTGAAGAGGAGCAGCAGGATGTTATTGAATATGCCTCACAAATTACTTGTGGTTTAAATGATTTAAGGATACAGGGTTGTTATTTCATTGGATGGACAGATTTGGTCAAATGCCTTAACAGCACTCACGAACATTAATATCAATTCCAAGTGGCTATTCAATTCCATGCTCACAGTCCTTGTTACTCATGTTGCTGTGTGACTGTCAGAAGAAAACAGATTGCTGTTCATTTTAATCAGTCAGATCACAGTTTTATTGAACGTGCCTGTTTGATGTGATTGCATCTTGCGCAACTGAGCGAAATGAGACAAAAAGAGCAATTTTATATCACGTAGATAATAACAGATGCGCCCCTCAGAATTCATTATAGAAATCTGTTTTGCAGCCGTATGTTCCACTTCATCTGAAATCCTTTTGTTCTCATCAGCCTCTTCCTGTGTGAAACAACCACTCTGCATTTTGCAAGCATCCACTAATGGAATCTGATATTACCTTGTCTATATCCTTGGATCTCCTGCTAAATATTGAAAACTAAGAAGTCTAGTTTTCCATAACCTACTAAAATAGCCTCCACACGGTCACCTGATTGCAAGCACCAGGCATATTTACCCTCTTTATTACTATTTACCTTTTAAATATTGCTCTCTAATAACTGAAAATAGAGAGCTTTAGCAGTAAATATTTTTAAAATATTTTGTTTCCTTGGTTTTTCCTTCTGCCTCAGTCTAAGCCTTCAGGGTGAGCATAGCCCTATGAAATCCCAACACAGCCTTGGTGTCATTTTAGTTTAAATTGTGTTCAAATCTGTAGCCATCCAAATTCCTTTAGGACTTATATGCATGTGTATGAATCAAAATTACAGGTATCATATGCTGCTTCTTTTCTTCATAACCTTTCTTAAACATCTACGTGACTATGCTGAGTAATATGTATTTTATTGGCTTGATTCTTAGCTGATGTATATTTAAGTGGCTCCACAGATTTTAGTGGACTTATGCCAAATTATATTACTGCAATGGTTTGGCTGAAATCCTATCACCTTTGACATCATTGGCAAAACTCCCATTGTCTTCAGCAAAGAAGTTAGTTCAATGTATATGCTTGGCATATAGAGAGCCTCCTCAGTGCGAAGTCATGCAGTCAGGCATGATGATGTCTCAGTTAGAGGCATCACATTCATCCTGTGAAGTCTGCTAGAGGTCAACACTAAAACATGATTTTTATGAGCAGACAATAGAAGGAATAAAAGAAAGGTTGGAGAGACACGAATTAACTTTTGCAAAAATCGTTCAAAGATATTTCAATGTAAATCTGGCAGTGACTCAGAGCATCTCCTTACTTTTCTTTGTCTTTCTTATAAAGTCACTGGCTTCCTTAAATACCTCTCTTTCTCTAATCAGAAATCATCATTTTCTCTGGGTAAAGCCTGCAGGGGTATAAATATCACAAAATTAGTAGATTAAGCACTGGGACCCAGACATACCCCTGCACCCACTCCTCACAGCCCACATGTATGGTACCCTCTCATGTTCGAGGGCAGTTGATAAGTCACTCATCCTTCCTTCATGCACTCTGAGGCACTCCACCTGTTCTTCCAGGGCCTGTTTTTTTCCCCACATCCAAATACCTACAGCACCCACATTATCAGAACCCCACTGAGTTATATTTCCCATATCTCTGTGTCTCTCTCTATGACTCCTGTGCGAGGTTTCCATACCCATGAGTCTACACCTCAACATAGTGACTAATAATCATCATCACCTATTCATGCTTCACTGTGAATTCTTGCTAGTCCTCTCTGTACAAGTCCTTCCCCTCTTTCTAAATCCCTTCTCTTTTTCTACTTCACTCTAAGACTTTAAGTCCACATCCAACTCATAGTACGCTAGAGGCTTGATTCTTCAGCCTGAGTTCCTATAAGACACCTAATAATCTTGTAGCATAGACTAGTGGTGAAGGCAACTAGATAATTAAATCCTCTTCTGTTCTTTATCCAGCCCTACTAAATATCTAATGTGTAACCTTGGACCTTCAAAATCTGCCACATGTGTTTACATCTATTTGGACTAAATTTGTAGCATAATAGCATCTTGCACAATCAGTTCCTGATCTGCAAATAATTTTGGAATCAGAGAAGCATTTTCATTCAATTAAGAACAAAAAGCTCTGGGTTTCTTCTTACTTGCTTCTTTTAGTTTGACTTGTCATTTTATTGTTGTTTGGGTTTTTTTAGTGTTTCACAGAAACACTCAGATCATCTTTTTTCCTTTGTTTGAAATTTCCTTTCTTCAGTCTGACCAGCAAATCAAACAGTCAGTCATTCAGACAAGACTAGCTAGCTCTTTTAAACTCAATCGAAATACCAACAATAATAATAATTGATTTTCAGTCCTGTTTCAGCAGAGGACATCACATACTTAAGCTATTGCCTTGTTGGGCTAGAGGTATGCTAAATGATAAAGGGACTGTCTCTCTCACGTCTGTTTGAAGAGAGCAAGGGGATTTCTATTTCTTGTCAACCTGGAGGAGCCTGATAACAAGATGTTTTTTTAATCTGAAAGCTAGGCTTTCATCAAGTGCAACTTTTGTGTCTTGAAAGACAGATGTTGAGGTTCTGAAGCATCAAAAATCCTTCCAGTGAAAAACAGGCGTAAATTACACTTGTGTTAACAGTAAAGGGATGGGTGCAAAATCCGTATCAAAACGTTATGAATGATACTGCAGGCCTAATGTTGCTTTGTGTGTGACATTAATGCCATTGAAAACACATTGACATAAAAGCCTAATATAAACATTACCAGCTAAGCCTGAAATAAAGGCAGGAAGGTTATCATTGACAGTATGGATATAAACATATCAGTCTTATAATAGTATTATAAATAAAAAGGTTGTTAATTTAACAATGGCCATATATATACATTTAAGTAATGTCAGTGCTCACACATTGCCATCCTTTGTTTCAGCATTTATGTGGGACCTCATAAAGCAGCCAAACACTTCCTGCTAACTTTTAGGGAATGATAGCACAAACATGACCATAAACATGATTCTGCTGCATAAATCAGGTGTGTACATGTGTAAATTGCACTGGTAATTTATGAATGTAAGCGCAAACAGAAATAGCCAGGCCATACATCAAAAGCACCAATGCAATGAAAAACAGGGTCTGGAAATCACACCCAGGTTCTGAAGGTATGCGGTGTTAGAGCACAGAAGGACAAAGAAATATTTTGTAAATGATGTTTGTCCTGGTCAGGCCTCAAAGTTCTCAGGGAGTGTTATATTAAGGGCAGAAATTTATACACTGTGACCCTCCCAGGTATCCCCTCACCCTGTTACTTCCTTGTGAAGGCCTGGTACTACCAGAGCCAATGGGAACTTTTCAGAAGAGATTTGTTATTTCTGTGGTGCCAAACAGTTCTGCGAGTTCTTTCTTTTAAACAAGGCCACTTACCAGGGACCTTAGGACTGTGGAAGCATCTAATGTTTGAGGAATTGAGAGACTGACAGTCCAAAGAGACTCAGATACATAATCTGCATGGCACCATCCCCCTGATGTGCAAGAAAGTTCACAATTGCTTTCAAAACTATGCCAAAAGCTGACAACTTCCTTCAGCTGTCCTTCCATAGTTTCACATAACAACCTTTGAATGGGCTGAGGGGAAATACAGATGGCCCAAAGATTTTTACTTTTATTATTGGTACTTGAAAATAATTGTGCAGGGCAGCAGAGCTCCTTACCACAAACAATCCCACTGGCAGACAATTTGACTACCAGGCATTTTCCTGGAACCAAGAGACAGATTTCTCTCCATTAGAGCTACCCATCTGATTTTTCATACCAAATGCACAGGAGTCAAAAATGCTTGTATCTCTGCGTGAATAGTATAGCTGACTCCTGTTTTGGAAACAGCTTCACTTTCCCACCACATAACAGCATTTCATGGCTCCATACAGAGAATTAAATAATTGAACAAATATTATACCACTCCTATAACTGCTGTATTAATGTTGCTTTAAGGAGTGTAATGCTTCCTGCCAAGAAACCATCTGTTGAATGAGATATGTGAGACTAAAATGAGGCTGAAAAGGAGACTGCAGATATGATAGCTCCAGATTGGAAGCTTCTTGGTACCATGGGAATGCTAATCAGTGTTGATCCTGACAGCTGTAGGTGTTCAGCTCCCAACAAAAAGTAACACACTTTCATACCTTTTTTTTATTCTTTATTCTATCATTTCACTTTTTTCAAGGGTGAAGAGCAATCTAGAGCTACTTGCTCAGCATATTTAGAGAAGACTAAATTAAGGAGACATAACATTATCTCAGAGTATTTTAAATGAGACAATGATGGATACTGGGAGAACTTGTAGCAGCTTCTACTGATCACCCATGGGAACAATTTTTGAGACTCAAAAAATGTTACAGATTTTTATGCTGATTTGGTCTTTTAGTTCTACTTTTATACTTTCTGCTTTTGTCAAGTGTAAGTAAGAGACATGTAAGGAAGAGACATCCAAATGGACATCTGGAGAAGCTCCTAAATCTTATTTTTACTTCAGTCTCCCACATTCCCTTCTTTGAAAAAGGATCTCTGGGTCTGTTAAAACATGTTTGCAAAAGCACATGCGGACAAAGAGGACCAACAATTTTAGGCACCAAAGTGTCTCACTAGAGAATGAGCACAACCAACTTCTGATTGATCCTACAGGCAAAGCATTCCCAGAAGGCTCAAAAGGATGCAGAAGAATTGCAGTCATTTTCCTTTCCCCTTGCTTTACCTTGGATTGATGGCATCACAGCAAGAACACAAAATTTAGATTCCAAGTTGGTCAATCGTTCTGAGCATCCCACCATAATCAAATCAAGATGATTTATTCTGGGGTCATAAAATGACTTCTGGCTCTATTCTTTATGACCTTTCTGCACCTTTCCTTTAATATGAGTAGCATACAGGTACCCATATTGAACCTCTGAGTAATGTGCTTTGAAATTCTTGGATGAAATGTGCTACAAAAGAATGTTTTATTGCTGTTGGAACTCTGAGAAGACATTCAGCAACTTACACTGGGCTGAACTCTCACGTATGACTCCTCCATTTATTTGAGTCACCTAGTAATGATTACAAATTAAAAACAAATTTCAGATTCCTCTTCTAAAGCAATTTGTGTTCTTGCAGCGGAGCTTTGGCATCCTTTAGTTAACACAAACATAAGTAAAATCTTCTCCTAAACATCCTTGACCAGTTATTTCCCCTTAGCATCAATAAGGAGTATCACAAGATGGAGTAATTTAAAAAATCCTATCCTCTATGGAAAGCTGAAAGTGATTTTTCACCTCCAGTGAAGAGAAGCCGGCTTCTTTTTTCGTATCAGCTCACCCCAGTAGCAGAACAATCAGATGGTGTTACTAAGATGTTTTCACAGCTGTTTTGACTGACTGACTGTACATGTTGGAGCTTCTTAAGGCAAACATAGTTCTTTCCACCAGCTTCAGTACAGCTACCATCATAATACCAGCAGCCCTGAGTGCTCATGATCATGTAATTAATAGTTTTATATCTGGCAGCCAATTCCATGACTTGAACCAAAGCTGGAGCCCCCGGACACCCTAGATATAAACTGTAAGTTCTGGCAATGTATTTGAGATTAAGAGACTGCATAAAGATGCAGTGTCCACGCATCTCTGAGAAGGATTGCTCTTGTTTTCCTCAGACGTTAGCTCTGTTTCCACAGGGAAATTCTTCTAGGGGAAGAGAAAGGATCATTGTTTATGGTTATGTCCCTCTTCCAGAATAAATTCAGAGCTGTTGCATCTCAGATTTGTTCAAATGAGATCTGATCAGCCAAATCATAAAGGTACAGAAATTTACTCATCTTGTTTGTGTATGTGTTGAGAGGTCAAGGAGAAAATCTCACGGATCTTTGTTTTCTAACAATTCTATAACTCTTCTGGTCAAACAGCTGGATATCTTCAGGGAAACTTGGAAACCACCCAAAAAAACTGTCAGATGCTTTAGGCTTTTTATATTAGCGTAGGTTACCAGCCAAGTTGAAATCAGCATTTAAGCACCAGCCTATAGGCTCTTAATTAAAGCAGGTGAATTCGAACAAGGGATTTATGCAGTGTGAAAGTTTAGTAAGGATCAATTCTAGAGTCAAGACTAAACCTTCAATAAAGACCTATCTAATGAGTTTCTCTCCTCCAAGTCTAAATGAATCCCATGAGAAATGCACATGAATAATAGGCTCTGATGATCTCTTAGACAGCTCCAGTCTATCACAGGGTGGAAGCTCAATAAATGTAGGGTTTTCCTGCCTGAATTTCTTTCCTTCCCCTGTCCTGGTCACTGGAGAGCCATGTAAAAAAGAGGCAGAGAGAGGGGAGGAGAGGAGAGGAGAGGAGAGGAGAGGAGGTATCTTAACCAACACTGTTAAGATACCATGAAAAACCAGGAAAAGTCACAAAATAAGTTATTTACTCATGGGCAGTAAGCAAAGACATTAAGGAGGGCAGGGAGAAGCTCCAGATAGTAAGTAAAATACTAGAAGTATAATGTACACCACAGGTTTTATAATCTGACCATTCTTTTCATCTAAAACAGTGTGGAAAGTAGAAGATATTTATGGAGGGTGGAAGATATTTAATGCCTTAATATAACTGCACTATTAAACCACTGATAACCAAGAATCATACCTTTGTAATTTTTTTCCCTTTTGCTCAGATACAAACTAAGTTAGCAGTGAATGAAACCTATTAGCAGTTGAAAGATGTAGGTAGTATATGAAATTCATTGCAAGATGAAAGTAGGAGAGCAGACATGGAAGACCACAGGTGAACTGTAGGACCTTGCAGCATTCCTCAGTTCCCAAATCAGGATGGGAAATCAAGGCATGACTAGACTTCTAGTCCTGTGTGAAGACATACACATGTACAAAGATTTCTGTTTCCCAGTCCAGGATCCAGCATTATTTCACAGAACAGAAACAGAAGAAATATGCTTGATAAAGCAACCAAGCCGTCTATGAACAGCCCCAATGGACAGAATAGCTGGTTCTTAAACCATTGCAGCACAACCAGCCTGATATGGAAAGACCCTTAAGATGGGAATGGAAGAAATTCCCAGTTTACACAGCTTTTGAAATGTCACCCTGTCTCTCCATGGGTAAGCACAGCAGTTGCAAGACAAGGCTAAGGTGAGTGTTCATCTCAGCAGTTTATCTCATCCAGGTCTTCAGCCAGTATACGATTAGATGGATATAAATCAGAAGACCCCACCAGTCACCTCCCTGTTCTCAAACTTCTAAACATTATGTTTCAATACACCCATTCTCCTTAATTTAACAGAAAATCCACAATCTGTACTGCTTCTACTCAAATGCAATTCAGTAGGAGCAGGGGTGGTTGGGTTGTGTTTTTTCTTCCAACTGATAAAAGACACCATGAAATATCTGGAAATGTATTTACTGTGAACATACTTGAGTGCTCTCCTTAGCTTATAAGATACAAACAATGATTTGCACTCATTTGGGGTCAGACATGACAATAAATTATTGCATGTTAGGAGACTTTCCACTTGCATGCTTTTAGCCTGCACTTCACCTCTCTTGGCCCCTTTTCTCTTAAAAAAAATTGTATATTTGAATATCTGATCTGAATATTTACCCATTTTCTGAAAGTCGGAATCTGGAGGGCAGTGAAAAATACAGGAACATTGGCTCACCATAAGACTGTTTTGAATAATCACAAACCCAGAATGTTTTTTGGTCTGTGACTATTTACCTGTGTTTTGAGATTTTATTAACTGAATATTGCAAAGTGCTTAGCAATCCCTGGATGGAAGGTAGTTTATACCACACTAAGCTAAAACATAAATAAGAATAAAGGACAGATATATGCCATATCTGGAGAATGGTCTTCAAAGCAGGGAAATCAGGGGACTGATTTTTATGTTTATAAAAGCCAGTGGGGAGTTCTACTCTGAAATCAGTGTCATGGGCAATGAGCTCATGCGGATGGATGGGGAAGTTAGTGTGCAGATAGATGTGGATTTACAGTCCTCAAGGTATTCTGCAATAATCTGCCATGAGGGTTTTCTTAGCCTGCACTGAGAATGCCTTTGTGTGCAGTAGTCTAATAAACTATTTTGCACTTGTTCCCTATTAGATAGGTTTTTTACACCAGCTGACACACCAATTTCTACACATTACCTTTTCTGTAACGATAAATCCTGTAACAGTGTCTGAATAAGGTACACTTAGGACTCTTTATACTCACCAAATATGTAGTCAGGCTGGCAGTGCAAGCTTATGAAACCAATTCCCCTCTGTCATAAGCCAGAATACTTCCCTAGAAGCCAAGGCAGGACCAGAGATTCAGATCTGCAGCAAATTTGGCCTGGTTACCATGCTATGGTCACCACAGCACTGCGGAGTCTCTCAGCATCCTGCAGTTTTTTAGGCAAAATATCTACATAGTGTGCAAATTTAGGAATCCAGACCAGCAGTATTTTTGCACATTGAATGTAGGCACAACTGCGGCCAGCAGGAAAGGCAAAGCAGCCACAAGACATAATGCTTTGCCCTAAGGTAAATCTGCCCCAGGAAATTTCACACAGGTTCTCTTCCAGGCAGAGATTTCCTAAGTGTAGAGGAGTTTGTGCAAAGTTGTGCTAAGTCAGCTGCTGCCAGACATCTGCCTAGAGGGGTCTGCAGGGCAACCCCAATCATGCAAGTTTAATCAGCCCGAGTTCTCCAGCGGCAGGTGCAGTGCTCCAACATATTGTGCCATCCTCTGGCAGGTCAGTGTATAAAACATCACTCCGTGCAGTTCAAGTCCAAGAGAAAAATAGACATCTCCAATGCTCGTTCTTGAAAATAATGTTTTATTAGCAAAAAAAAAAAAAAAAACAACCCAAAACAAAAACCAGCAGAAAAAAAAGAAAATTTGGCAGCCAAAAGTGCCAGGCTAGTGGAGACACGCTGTCTGCACAGCAGCTTCTCCTGGTAACAGATCTTAAAAGCTTCAACAGTGATCTGTTATTCTTACAAGACAAAACAAAACTCCCAACAGGCAGAGAACAGCAGAATTAATGGATTGGAAAGTGAGAGTCTAATGTATGAGCTTTCAGAAGTCTCTCAAGACCAGCAGCCTCATTGTGCATATCCCGTAAGTTCCTGCTATTGGGTTTTGGGGATACGTGATACTGTCAGTGGAAAAAAGGCACAAAGGTCAATATGGCTGCAAAATATCTCAAAGCATCTCAGTAATATTTCTATGGAAAACCTTTAACTCCAAGAGAAACAAATATTTTTTACGCATCAAAGGGCTTAAAAAAATACCCAAGCAAGCAAAAGTCGGCTCAGTTCAACTACTTTACAGTTAAATCATTTTTTATTGAATTCAAGTTTCATGGATCATTAGAGAGCCAGAGGCAAAATTCCAAGAGCTGCTTTGACCTAATGAGTCTTCAGCAAATTGTTTTCTTAAGTATCCCATGCCTTCTTTATGGATTCTGAAAAGAAATGCATTTTCTCTTTATTTTGTGTTTAAAAAAAAACAACAAAAGATTTTTAATTGAATATAATTTATATCCAGTGCAATAAGCTGTTGATAGGGTGTATTTCCTTAATCTTTCTTTCCTATGAATATAAATGTCCCAATAACATAGAAAAGGTACTGACACCTGTACTTATTTTCTTATGATGAAATTATGCACTTTTATTTTTGTATGGTGAAAACCTACTGAAGCCAATAGCTTTAAACTCCCTGATTCCACAGGCCTGTGCTGCTCTGCATCCTCAAAAACTTACAGTTATAAATCAGTGCAACCATTACTCCTAATGTTCTAATTGATTTTGGAAAACAAGAGAGGGAATCTATCAAGAACCTTATAGCTGATACAAATTTGCCTTCGGAAGAAAATATTTATTAAACAAACCCATCACTTTAGCAGGCAAGAGGAGAGTGAGTTGAAAGTTAATACCTTCCATACCAGAGAGGAAACATTTGATCAAGTTCATCAAAATCCCTTCTGTCATCACAGCCAGGGCAGGCCCATAGCTCAGCCAGCAGCACAGAAGGGACTGACAGGGCTGGCAGCACGTGCAGCCACTCGTGAGTGCCCCACTCAGACACCTGGACACTCCGTTACAGCTGGGTGCACTGGGGGTAGTGTGCAGTGCACAGCCAGGGTTTGGGGGCTTGGGTTTGCTTTGGGTTTACAGTGAGACAGCCTAATTGTAACCCCAAAATAGCCTGACCCTGCATCAGGCAATCACCCTGAGAACAAAAAAAGATGCCAGTCTAGACAGAGAGCTCCTTCATCAAATGAAAACCACCTCATGAGGAAGTGACCATAAGCACTTGTCTCAGACTTATAATTGAAGGTCTTCCTTTCTAACCCACACACACAAAATGGAAAAAAAAATTGTCTTTTGCTTGAGTGCAGCAAAATTTTTAGAACTGACTCGCTAAAGGGTTGGGCTGAAGTTTGCCTGCTTCAGAAAATGGAACGAGCAGCACAGCAAGAGACACGACAATTTGTGTTATAGTTCCTACTGTTCTGTTTGAAAAGCCAATCAGTCTTTGTACCTCTGATTGTTGGACAGCAAGAGTTGGAAAAAAGTGTTCTTGTCAACTAGTCCAGCACCAAGGCTTTGAGAGGCAGAAATCATTTGTCTGCAGAGTCATATTTGGTGATCACTTCCAGTCAGGAGAAGAGAGGCATTTGTGAAATAAGCCTCAATTTTCTCTGCTCTGAAGTGCCAGTGGCAAACCTGGATGAGCTGACCAGTCACTTGGTGTAGTGTCCACCATGGAGACTCCTGTAAGCTGCCTCTCATGAAGTCGTTTGGTGGCTCCTGCTTCCATGGGAGATGAGGGAGGTTTGCCCCCACCAGTCAGCTGTACTTCATGGGCTCTACTCAGCATTCCACGTGTTGAACGCCTGCCCTGTGGCTCTGGGAGTAGCTCTGGCCATGTGGCCAACACCAGGTTGCTCCTGCAGTCCTTTTCTCCCAGCATTTCACAACACTTTGGTTTCCATTTTCTCCACTATTTCCTCCGTCATAGCTATCAGACTAGGGTCTCAAACTAGGGACAAGTTGCTAGAGATTGTAAAGGTGAACAGAGAGAGTAAGCAAGCACTCGCTAGTGTTTCTGGAGGAGTGGACACTGAAAAGCATAACAAAGACTCCCCCCACCCATGACGAGTAAGGATAGAAGCTGGGTGACATTTTAGGACTTTGGGGCCTGGTGACATAAGGTAAGGTTTGGGAGCAGCTTGCAGACTGTGCCCATGAGAGAGCAGTGAGGAGAGTGTAGGGCAAGCAAGGGGCACACAAAGTCCCCCCAGTGGTATATTATTGTCTGGGGCTTTCCCTTGGCTGGAATTTAACCTCAGGAACAGAAGGCTGGGCCTCTCAAAGAGCCCCCAGCAAACATCTGTACCGTGCTGTAGTGCTGGCACCACAAGGCCACGGGAGATGGGCAGAGGGTGGGAAGCAGTGGTCTGGGACACCCATCACTGGTATCAGTCCAGACAAGCACTGGGTTGCCCACCCTGCCTTGTTTGACAGAAAAGTGCAGCTGTGCATCCAGGATTCCCGAGCATCTGACCAAGGCCTGAGGGCAGCAGAGCACTGAGGTGTCACACAAAGAGCACAGCTCGGACACTCCTCGCTCCACTGCAGCCTCCCACTAGTGAGTGTGGAAGAGTCTGTCTGAGCAAGAACTAAGTCAAGGACCTTGAGATTTGTCATGTTAAATTCCAGCCCTTTGAAGTAGTTCAGAGCTGTCAGTGTCAACTGTGTTATTTTGGATTTTAACTTCCTGAGAAATTGGACAAAAACCCTAAGAACTCTTTGTGAAAATGTTCAGCCCAAGGAGTTGTAATTCCTTTGCATTTTGCTCTATGGAAATCTTGCTGGAACTGCTTAACTATAGAAGGCTGATTGCTGCATATCTCGAATTTCAGACAAATCATGAGATGTTAAAATTGGGACTCAGTGTGATAATGATGACTCTGCCCACTTGGTTCACTATAGGCTTCAAGTACTGTAGTTATTCTCTCAGCATTAAAAGAAAAGAAGCTTTCTCCCCTGCTACTTTCCAGAAAGCAGGGGAATGAAACCTAACCAGCTTGAAACCATTCAGACTAAAATACAAAATGATGATTTTGGCAGCAAGTAGGTATGTACAGTGGATAAAGTACAGGAAATTAAGAGCCAAGTGCAGAAATATACATTAACTGAAAACCACAGTAAAACACCTTGCTATGTAGCAGGTTTAGAAAAATTAACAGCTGTTTAAAATGAAGGAAAAAATTCTTTTTTTATTATTATTATTTCATACATATATATGTGTGTGTGTGTGTGTCTGTGTCTGTGTGAAATGCCAGCAGTAATGAAAGGGGTAGATAAGTTACTTTTGTCAGAAGAATGAGGAAGAAAGAAAAAAATCATTTAAAATACAGTCAGAGTATATAATTAATCAGAGCTACTCTGATTAATAATTATTGTTATTGCAGTTATTATTGATAAATGTTAGCAGTAGACTTCAATGGCTGAGCTCCTAAGAATTCAGATTAACTGAAATGCATCTAATTTGCCTGCATGTAGCTATAGCCATTTTTATTAACCAATATTTCTTCTCTAATACTGCTGGTTAACATTGCTCTCTTGCTCCATGTAATATGAATAATTTCTGTTCTACTTAAAAATACTGAAGAATCATGAATCTATTCTTGCCTCTGTCCCAGGATTTCTGTTGACTTCAGTGAAGTTAATTTTCTCTCCATCCATATCTTTGTGACACAGGGTAACCAGGCCTCCTGAGTTCATAGGGGACAATCCTTATTGCTGGCTCTGGTAGAAGAAATGGGAATATATTGCTGGGAAACCCTTCAGAAAGCACCTCTAATGGATTGGATTAAAGGAACAGACAACACAATGAGATTGAAGTGGGGCAACAAGCTCAAGCATAGAAGGATGGATAGATAGTATGTAGGTATTTTTCTAGCATATTTCACTCTTGCAGAAGGATGTTTAGTGAGTAGGTAAATAGCTTTGCAAAAGGAGAGAGAATAAACTTGGAGTAGGAGGTGGGAGGTGTGTCCATTTCTGCCTGCTTACCAGATAGCACTACAACAGAAAATCTGTTCTGGACAGAGGAATTTCACCTTTTTGAAGAAACCCCTCACTCTGTTTTAAGAATGAAACACAAACACATCCTTCAGAAGTGATCCTCTTTAATTTTCAGTATAACTCTACCACGGGACAAAAGGCAGAGTTAAGGGGAGAGTTACACATTTTTATGTCCTTTGCCCATTTCCCTTCTGCCTTCACTCCTGGCCCAGCTGTAGATCGGGCTCACAGCAAGTGCGTGGTGGTGCCAGGATCATGATCCCCGTAGCTGGGTAACTCAGCCAAGCCCAGTTCATGCAGCCAGCATGATCTACACCGGGGTGAATGTGAGCAATCCTGCTCGAGTGCGGTCTGAGGCTTGGCCCAGTTTGGGTGTGGCCTTGATGAAGATAATTGATCAGCCCGGGGCCTAATTACAAGCTGAGAACTGGGCTGTCTCAAGGCTTCCCCCAAGTTTTGCCTGTGCTTTAGCCACTGACGTGGACATAAAGCTCCACACAAGTGTGGACACCAGATTAGTCTGCAGCATTAAACACAGGAGTTATTCCCACTGCCAGCACTTTATTCAAGGAAAGGCTTCAGACTGTCAAAGATTTAATTTAAGGGTGATTTTTTTTTTGTAAGTAAATAACAAATGGAATCTACCTCCCCTGCTAACTGAGTAATCAATATGTAAGATAAGTTGAAAAGGTATTTTCAGATGGCCAGTTATTCTCAGTACTGTGATTCTGCATGGATTGTATGTTATCTCGGCCAGAGAAAACATTTTCCTATATGCTATAGTTAAATCAGCTCTGAGGTGTGAAATGAAACACAAAATCTATCATATTTCTCTCAAACTTTAACAAATCTGTGTTCATTCTCAGAGAAGAAAATAACCTTTTTTTTGAAAGGAAACCGTTCTAGGTCAGAACTACCACTGTTTCTAATTACTTGTTTTGCCATGTTCTTAATCTGCAGATGAGGAAGTGAAATGGTACCTAGTAACTTATATTCCTTCATTATTCACAGGAAAACTATATTATTTCATAGCTATCTCTGTATATTTATGTGCATTTTATTTTGTTTAGTCTTTCACGTAAGTGCAAATGGGTAAAGTCAAAATGAAGACATTTTCATTTTACCTTTATGCCAACATCCTCTTGCAAGATGTAAACCAATTTTGTCCACAGTAGTTTGTTTTCAGAATTTATTTCTTCTTGGTTTGTCTAAAAATACAAACCTTCCATTAAACTGAAAATCAGTTGGCTTTGACCTATTTGTGCTTAAAGTTCTTCTTTCATTGCTGTCCTAAGGAGTCTTCCTCCTACTTGAGTCAAACACTAGTTTACTCCCAGTGTAGTTATTTCAAATTGCCTGATGTTAAAATTTATGATACCAAAAAGACAACAAATCCCTTGTCAGTCTCTGCTTGTCACCAAAACAGATTTTTGTCTGCAATCAGTGAAGTCAAACAAGAAAAACACTTGCTTCCTGCAGACAGAGCCTACAGCTATTACAGACAATTCAATTTAGAATCTCCATTAATGTCTTATCTAACTAATACTTGAATGTGTGTACCAATGGTGTCTTGACCACATCCCTTGGAAGTGACTCCAACTACCCAATTCTTTCTTCTAAGAACATTATTCTCCTCTTCTGTTGCAAGTTCTGATCTAATTTCCTGCACTTGATCTAATTTCCTTCTGCATGTAGAATTATCATTTACAGAAAATACATATTTTCAGATCCAAAGATGAGATGAAATACTATAACAATTGATCTTAATATATGTAATTCTTTGTAACATATATTTTTACCTGTTTTGGTTTCCACCCTTTTACTAAAACAGCTTATTGAATGATAAAGTGTAAGTTCAGGAACTAATGTTATATTTTGAGCTTTATTCTTCTGGATGGAAAATTGTTTTAAGTTGTAAAACAAGACAAAAAATTAGAAATTATGCTACACCTGTGAGATTCCATAATGACTTTAAAGTGCCTTTTAAAAAGTATTGAAGATATGAATTTTTTTTAAAGCATGTGAGATTTTGGTTGTTCCAGTCCCAAATTTCATAACCCTTTCTTTGGTTTCTACCATTAAGTGCTGTATGGCAGGAAGATAAATAGTTGCAAGAAAGAGCAAATCTCAAACACCACCCATTCTTCATATGCACCCAAAGTGTTCTTTTTCTTCCACAGTGGAAAGCTAACAGCCTATTTATCTTTGAAGACAATCCTATTATTCATACAGTATTTATCAAGTCTTCACTGTATTTTGAAATACAGGGATGTTTAACTCTTAACAGTGCTTGAAGTACACACGGGAAAATGATTACAAAGGCAACTTCAATGCATAACAACTAATTCTTCCTAGAATAAAAAAATTCAATAAGCATCCATCATACAATATTGTCTAGTTTTGGTTTGGTTTGATTGATTTAGATAACAAGCAGAGGAGCAACTGGATAACTTTTCAGATTCTTCCTCCAGAAGAAAAAGCAATTGAATCTGGAACTTTTGCTCCAAGGTTTGTGTCTATCAATCATCTGTTCCTATTTCTCACTGCCTAACTGTGCAATGACCGCCCACTTAGTGGAGGCCTAACAGCTTCTGAAACAAGAAGAAAACATAATTGGTACATAACCATGGTTTTATCTCTACTCCCCTCTGAGCCCTACTCTAATAATCAATGTATAGGCAATGAATCAATCATAACAGGTAATGAAAGAGTCAAGTCTTCAGCTGTGGTGGGAGAAAAACCACAAATGGAAGTGATACACTGGTAGAAGAAAATAACAAAAGAGGGAAAGAAGCTTCCATTACAGTGCATACAGCAGGTGGACCAGTCTAGTCAATTTATGTCATATGATGGTCTGCTTGAACAGAGACATGATCTACATCAAAGGTTGCAATTACCCAAGCTAATCACGTTGTTTCTTTACTTATAAACTTGTAGTAATGTCAGATGACTTGAAGCTGTAAAGGCATATCCTGGTTCATCTTATTTTTTTGGAAACAAGATTTTAAAAAAAGGGGAAAAACATAAGAGTGATAATGATATTCAGTCTAGAGTTTTGCAGACAAGTCTCTCATCCCACAGTAAAAGAATTTAGGAAAGTGTAAGACAAAAATAAGGGTCGAAATCACCTTAGCTATAATAACCTGTATATGTTAATCAGAAGAATAAAACAAGGGCAACCACATCTGCTACAGCTGCCATCTAAACCTCATTACTGTGCTATAATATCACCTGGAGCAACTTGTTTATTTCAGCTCTACAGCCAGGGCTAACACTGGGGAACTAATCAAGGACTTCTAAAGCTAACTGCCTATCTCTGTGGCTACAGTAATACCTATAAATATGATAGTACTCAACCAGTACCTCTGTGAATTGCAGGATATCATCTATTATACCCTGACCGATAATAGTTCACCCAGGATTATGGGGAGTTATTGCCAGTGCATTGCTCTCTGGTCTAGTTTTACCCAGAATTACTATAACAAAGTAAGCAGAATTTAGGAGATCTGGGTTCTCACTGTTTTGCATTCCTACTGCATTTTTTATTCAAGGAACTCAAAGTGTACATTGCTTAACTAATTCAACCTTACAATGCCCCTGAGGTGCAGGCAAACAAGTTTAGGTAAATCTTACAGGTGTAGAAACAAAATCTAATATTTTTACCAAAGAAGTTAGTTACAGTCTTTTGCAAGTAAAATCTGGCTCAGAGGGGGATAGGAGATGGAACTTACAAATGCATTTCAGCACTCATTGACTTTGGGAGAGTCTGGACAATTTACACCAGCTGTGTATATAACCTTCCAAATCCTTGCCACTTATTGTCAAAAGCCCTGCAACAACCCCTTCCTAACGAGTAAAAAGTGGAAAGTCTAGCAAGCTATTTTCTATGCCTGTGTTACAAGAAAGTGTTGGCAGAATCAACTTGCTCCTGTAGATTCGTTCTTTGGAGCAAAATGGTCAGAGAAGTAGTTAAGTTCTCACTTTTTTCCCTTGCCAAAAGCGAATGCATCATAGCACACCTGAGTTTCCCGAGAATGACTAAACTTGTCTTTTTTATCGTGCAGCTGAGATACGGTGTGACGTATTTTACTGCAGAAGCAAGTGAGGTACCAGCATTTTTTTCTTTATTCTCCTCCAAATAGCTGATCTATGGTACAAACATCCGTGTCACAGGAATGAAAGAAACGTGTGCTATTGCTTTACCCTTTGAATGTATTGTGTCTGCACAGGTTAAGGGAGCCAAACGAAAAAGACAAACAGGGAGCTGTTTTATGTAATGAAAGATCCCAATAGATATATTAGGCAAAAATATCTTTTGAATGGATCTCATCTGATTCTCTTAGACAGTATTTTAACCTGCAGTGCTGAGGGAATCTGCCAGTTGGAAAGATAGTATTAAATAGAGCAAAACAGTAAGGCCTTTTTCCTTCAGTAATAAAAAGCAAAAACAAGTTTCACCTTTTCTGAGCACTTCGGGTACTTCAGCATATGTCCTTTTTGGGGATTCTTTGCAACATGTCATTGTGTAGAACAGAAAATTGAAGGGCTGTCATTTTCATCACAAACACATCATTTTACTGGAGGAAAACAGGGAACCTGGATGTAGCACTGTGCAGTAGTTTTCTGGTGTATTAGTGTCTAACCCCACAAACCCTTAGGGGCTCGCAAAACTTTAAAGATGACAGTTCAGGAAAATGATTCCTGCCTAGTACAGTATACTCAGAGAAAATCCATAAGAACATTTGGGTTTACAAGCCAGGGATATCTGCTAAGGCTGTCTTTGAAAATGAGCAGGTGTCTTGCTATGTTTTAATTTTATGATCCTCTTTTTGGTAATCCCTGTCCTATTTCAACCTGAGCATGTAGACCAGGAGAGGTGGCAGAAAGCTGAAAAACAGTATAGTACTGTCAAGCTGTCATCAGATGACCTTCAATGTACCTTCCTGCTTTTCAATATACGGTGCTATACTGCAAAAAACCCCTGCTCTTGCCTCCTCTTTGTCCAGTGGGTTCCACCCTCTCTTTTAAGTGAGGAGCCTGGGCAGACTGCTTTACCCATCTCCACATTACATTCCATTTTTCCTAGATCTGGACACAACTTGGACTTTAACACAGCATAAGGAGCTGGTGGCTCATGCAGGGTTAAATCCTCCCGAAACCAGTAGGTAATGTGTGACTAGACAAACACCTCATGTTTGTTGAAGTGAAACATTATTCTGTAGCTTCTCAAAGTCATGAGTGATTTTCTACACTGTCAATCTAAGCTGGGCTTTAATATGATAAAGAGCTCTGAAACTGCACTCCTATCACAGGTTGAACACACTATCAAAATCATTTTGATCCACTTCCCGTATCTCATAAACAGCTGGCATTTGGCATGGCTGAGTGGATGGAGACATTTCTGAATGGACTTTAATGACCTCATAGTACATCTGCAATAGATGAAGCTTAGCAGTTAATCATGATTGAAACTGGCACCTGAAACAAAATTCTCACCTCAGCTTTGTGTTGTGGTTGCAGCAATATCTTCTAGAGATACAATTTGGAAGCATTTCTGCTCTAATCTCAAAGGAGTACTAGCACCATAAAATAATTGCTTTGGAATAAATGGATTTACAAATAGTCTGTGCTGTATTTGGGTAGTTCAGGTTCACTGTTCCTATTAGTGTTTTCCTGAGAAGCTCAGCTTTGAGCTCTACAGGTGCCCTTTCTCCTAGTATTTTTCTCAGATTTTAATTGTATCAGAGAGATCAAATTGCACTAATTGAAGGTATGTCTCAGCAGCTGAGCCATTTCATTAGGATGGCATCACTACAAAGGGCCAGGGACACAGGGGGCTGGTGGTACCTTGTGCCACTTGTTTTGTCTTTTGACCTGAAAGACAATGATTTTTCTGGGAAATTTTTGTTTTCTAAGTGCATTTATTTTTGCTAACAGACTTAAGAACATTCCTTCAAATTATACTATTTTTAAAAATATCTGTGCCAAATTAAAAGCATAGCCATGATATATGTATACATATTTTCACAAATTAGATCTCATAGCTGCTTCACCTGATATTAAACCTGTCATATTAGCAGGTCTTTAATTACATTTTCCATGTGCAGTTGTCCATCTTCAACTTAGGAAGCAAAGTCTATCCTTACTGCTATGATAACCTCTACTAATATACACTCTACATTGCTCAAACTGATGAACACCTCATAAATGTTCATAGCACATTCTGAATATTACAGACATAAAATCACTTTGTCTTTGTTGAAGCAGTCTCTGTCAGTTACCATAATCATTTACCACTTTCCAAAAATTTGTTCAGAAATATCCTTTGCAGTTTTAAGACTTGTGATTACCATTATCTCATTTTCGATAACTCAACTTGTGAATCTGTTTTGGCTCCTTTACAGACATTTTGAAGTATCAGGATCATACTCTGCCAGTGAAGAAAACTTCTCACATAAACATATTTTCAACTTATTCACTATCCTGGACTCATGTTGCATGTTTTGGGGAAAAAATGTACGTTGTTTTCATTGTAATTTTAACTTCTTTTCCTATTATTATTTTTTTTTGAAAATGCAATATACCCTTAAAGTAGTTTGTGACATTTTGAAAAATACCAACTATTTCATGATGGCATTCAAAAACATTCATTCAAACAGGGCAAAAAAAACCCACAAAAAGTTGAGGAATGGAAAAATCTTCACAGTAAAAAAAGAGTTTAAAACTTCAATCTAGTTATTTGAGAAAAGGAAAAACAGTAACCTGACAAACTGTGCTTTCATTGTCAGAAAATACTGGATACCTAAAAGGCTTGTATGTTAATGCAGGAAAACATAAGACTAATGCATAGCTGGAAGCAGAAACGAGAGAAATTCACATGGGAGAGACGTACATTTTTTAATAGTAAGACCAAATAACTTTCATAAGGACCAAGGCATTTGCCTCCCAATATCTCCACATCAGACCTGTGTGCCTTGCTGGTTAGTTTGTTTGTTTTACCTTTGTTATCTACTAATTATGCTTCAATCCCATATTATTGAGCTCAGTACAGATGCCCCCAAATCAAAGCTAACAGCCTGTGATAGATCCACCCAAATGACCACATTTCCTCTTTTTTATTTACATTCGGTGAACAGATGACAATTTGACTAGAATGTTTTTCTTTTAGGGAATTTAGGCTACACAAAAGCATCATAAATACAGTGAAGTGCCTAAACCTGGAAAAAGCTGCACAAACAAAGTCTGGCATTAGTAGACTCAGATCAATGGAGCGAGATAAGCAGGAAGGATGGCTTTGCCATCCAGAACTACAAACTGGGAAAACTTTAACTGGCATTGCTGAGATCAAAGAATTAGTAAGTGTCTGGCAGCCTTTGTTTCTCACGGCAGAACCTGATGGATGTTCTACCCAAGAGCATTTGGTCTTAGAGCTGTACTTTCTTCCTTCTTAATTAGGCCATATTTCTGTGGGTTTTTTCTTTCTGTCATGAAAACACGTTCATTTATGAAAAGGAGGTAAAACAAAGCCAATAAAAGAGCTTGCATGCCCTGCTCTGGGCATTCTGAAACAGAGCCCTGGGCACTCTGAATCTTTGCAGAATCATCAGTAATGTGGCAGAAGGACAAAGAGGAGCTGCCGGTATCTGAACTGTTGATTACACTGGCAACAACTGCTTTTATATTTTGTTGATATAGTGGTTTGTATCTGCCTCTCAGTCAAACACCCACAAAAACAATTACAATTAAGCTTCGAAGACAGATTTTTTTTTTTTCCCTATTAGCTGGGAATAGGTCTGCAGTCAGATATTGCTCAAGTCTTGCTTTCTGGGGAGTCTTGCTTTCTCCATTCCCCTTGTGGATAACATGTAAGTACTTGGCACTCAGGTGCAGGAAGAGGCAAGAAAGGGAGTACAATTCTGGGTGTCAGGCTCAGAAAAGCAGCAGGAAGTGGGGCAAAAGCTAGATCTCCCTACAAAGGACCAAACACTTCCGAGCAAAAGTAGAGAGGAAAATTACCTTGTGAAAGAGGAAAACAGACCTTCTGGCTGCAGAAATAGTGAAAAATGGGCAGCAACCTGCAAAAGTTTCCTTCGAAAAAGCTACTTCCTAGTCAAAGTGGAAAAAAATCATAAAATGTCTTTCAGAGGAGACCTTCAACATAATCTCATCTGCCAAAAGCTATCAATAGTTCATCTGCAAGGAAACAAAACAAAGGGACATTTCCCTCTCTAGTGTTAGCTGATGGGAGAAGTTACCAACCTGCTTTTGTCAGTCACTCAATCTGCATAAGTGACAGCAGAGATCTGTGTGGTGGATGTAAAGTTTCTTGACTGATGGCAGCTTCCTGTCTTTATTCAGCTTGATTTAAAAATACATGTGCATATATATACATATACTCACATGTGTGTGTGTGTGTGTGTGTGTATATATATATGCATTTATATATATATGTGTGTGTGTGTATGTGTGATGAGTAACAAGATCCCGTTAAAGAACATTACCAGCTGACAAACCAGGCACTCATAAATAGCCTGTTTCAGTACAAAGTTTGCTTGTTCGGAAATATTCACACAGATCTGAAAGATGAGATTTCAAGTGTCTGTCAGAGTTTTCCTGTGTGAGCTTGGGTAAAATGCCAAGAGAGGAATTCAGGTGCCTAACCAGGCCACTAGTGCCCTTTGAGATACAGGTGAGAATAGCTTTTGGTGCCTAAAATGAAGTTAGACACCTGTTTCTGTATTCCCCCCTCATTTAACTCTGTGCTTCAGCAACACATTGCTCTGACCTCTACCAACACTTTTCTCACCAGCAATTCCCAATAATCACCACAGTATGTGGCACCATTCAGCCATGATAGTGCTGTAGGGCCCTTTAGGCACATTGACCTCTTTATGCATATGAATTCCTTTACTTTAATTCCTTTCCTCTTTTTTTAAATTTTTTTCTTCAAGATGACCTGTCTGTCAAATAAATTGCTGACATATATACAGGAAAAGCAGATTTTGATCTGCTGGGTGTGAATTGTTAGTGAGCAAATGCAGTAGTAGCGGTCAGAGGTTTGTTTCCAAGTTTCCTGTTGCCTAATCACACGGGGTCAGATTTGTTTAAAAGAAAGAAAAACGTGGGGAAGGTGAGGGGGGAAAAAATTCTTCATTTCAAACAGAAAACTGATTTTTAGAGCCAGATTTTTTTCATATTCACATTATCAGGATACTCACAAAAGTATAGTGGGATGGAGTTATACATTTAAATTCTTTTTAAAGCAAGATTCAGTGTTCATTTATTTATCATGCCGTAGATAAAGTGTTATTCTTTTTCCAGTGCTGTGTCTACAACGCCCTCACCTAATTGTAGCAGTCTCAAAGCAGCCCTTCCTCATGAATCACCTTGGAAGAAGATAACATAATATCTGCTCTTCAGCTCCTAAAATACAGCTTCAGCCTTCCAGAGAAACCACACCAGCAGTGCCAATAGACTGAGAACAGTCCAGCTAAACATGTGATTTTTTTTTTTTTTAAATAATAAATAAATAGGGTCTGATCATATATTTTTCTCCTTGTAACAGCTTGTGGGAGCATCCAGGAAAAAAAAAATGAAGCCAGCAAAGAACACTAAGTGGATAATTAAAGTTCCCACTGAAAGAAATGTATCAAGTTGCAAATGGTAAGTGGGAGAACTCTTGTGGAGGCCATCCATGCTGAAAGCTTCACTGAGGGCAGCAGAATCATCAGGAGAGCAGGAGCACTTAGCCTTCACTGAATGTCTGGGCACTTCTCAAACCCAGACAGTTCATCCTGGCTGTAGATGTGATCCCCTATGCCTCTGCTGCATCTAAAGCCAGCTGGAGGTCACTCCAATTACTCTTGTACATCGTGAGGTTTTGGCGAAACCAGTGAATTTACCAGTTCTGGAGGCCATAATGTGAGGAGGAAGATTCACTAACAAGGAGCTTTGAAAGTGAAATGGTCAGAAACACATAATTCAGGAGGAAGCCCAGTCAAAGCCTTGCTCTCTGTCCAGAAGTAAATTGCAGAATGCCCACTGGCACTGGAATGCAGTGATCTAGAAAACACAGCTTTGGTGATTATACAGTGGCACATGTCAGCTATTTCAGAAGGGCTGTATGTGAGCAGGGGTGACCCAAGGAGCAGTTTGTCCTTTCTAACCTGTCAAAAGCAGCTCCCTGGTCAAGGAAAATCTCTAAAGAAGAAAAGGAGGTGGAACCATGACAGGTGGCAAGCAATTGCACAGACAACATGTTTTATTTACGCCAACTTAATAGAGCAGTGTTTGGACTCCAAGTTAAAAGTATGTACTATTATGACAAATATTTTTATTGCAAAACAGCACTGTCTTCATCATTTTCATACCAGCTATTCAGATTGCGTCTCCCTCTTTTTTTCCCAGAAGGCTATAATTTGCTGGTGCTTTCATCCTGATGAAATTCAGTCCTGCTGTATTCAGTGTGTGTTTTCCTGCCTCTTTTAACACTGGCTTTAGCACAGATGTTTGCTGGAACTATTGGCTTGAATCTAGTTTTGTTTACTTATTGTGATTACACTGGCAATTCTCACTTGGTTGCAAGATATTTCCTTCAAGTATGATGAGACTTTTCTCCCAGGAGGAGACTCCTGAGAGAACATTTCCATAGTCTGGAAAGAGGTAATCTCTTTTTAAAAAAGGAAATTATCATTTCTCTCTCCTTACAAGGAAAGAAGGCATTAGGTTTATGGCTAAAAATGCCCTGGAACCCAAAGCAAGCAGTCTCTGCCAGTATGCCCCTGGTCAAGATGTATTAATACCTTTGGCCCTGGTTCAGCAGAGGGACTGAAGCAAGTTACACACGAAGAGAAAGTCAGTGTCTTCTCCAAACTGCTGTTGAGGATATCCCAATGTTTGCTTTTCACATAGCTGAATGGGAGCAGACTCTCTCCAAAAATATAACTCTGCTTGTGGTGCTTGCATATTTCTGAAAAGTCTGAGCATTGTGTAAAGGCTGCAGGGAAAGGAGCCCAGGGATGCCATCCATTTGATTCATAGATGAAATAACAAATAGAGGGATAATCTGCAGTGGGTATTGAATGGTGGTTTTTTCTCCAACTTTGTAAGATAACTCTCAGGTCATCTCTGAAGCTTCTGAATTTCTTTATAACTCTCTTCATTGAAATATATTTGTTATTCTCAGGCCTAGCCTAATGAATTATCCAAATCTTTCTGAATGTGTTTTCTCTGCTCCTTATTATTCATATTTTGTTCCCATTTATTATTTTCTGCAGTGAAAATCTAACTTTCAAATCCCTCCTCCAACTCACTGATCTGAGCCCATCATCTTTGTAGCAAATCAAGCATATATCAAAATTAATGGTCAAAATCATTTGCTGTATGCTGTACTTCATTTTTCTGTTTGTTAACTTTTGAATTTACACATATAGCAGTGGTTTGATTTTCCAGCCTGAAAAACTGCAGATGTGCAGCAAACCTGAAGCTGACAGACAGTGAGATGTTGCCATACCTCCTCAGGAATGGCCTGAGATCAAAACCTGCCTCTGGATGGTAAAAGTCTGGATCAGATTTTGGTAGCAAGGGTGTATTTTCATGCAAGTCAGAGTTTAGAGGTCAGGTAACCAGTTCCGAAATATGCCTGTCAATTTAAATTTTCTTCCACAGTTATTTTCTCAGTCTTGGAAATATGTGAATGATTGATAATAAGAAAATGTTTGAAAATCCTCAGCCTTTTCTCTTCCAATTTGAAAGTGAATTTAAATTGTGATCTTATTGTAAAGTACTGCAATAGCAATACAGAGACAAAAATTCAATATCTTGCTCAGTTACACTTTTGGTGTGTGACTTTGAATAAGTCACTTAACCTATGCTTTGCCTCATTTCTCAGCATGGATAATAAACCTGGTCTATCAGTAAAAGAGGCAAAAACCTTAAAAGTTAAAATGAAGTAACAACAGAGTTAGGTAGACACTCTGCATCTGCTTGATGTCTAAGCCACTGTGGCACAAAAGGCCAGCCAGGTCAGACACCTTAAGAAGGAAACAGGAGAACCCCAGGCATTTCTTGCCATGGACATGCCTGCAGTAGAGATTTGCTGGCTCAGCCATCTGCCTGCCTCTGCTCTTGCAACACTCAGACAAGGCTGGAAGACAGGAGATCCAGAAATATTCCCTGAAAGGGCCCTGGGATTCAACAAAGACACCAAAGAACAACAACCTGAACTCACAACCAAGGCAAAGCTGAATGTGCAAAGCTGGCTTTCAAGAGTACCCTAAGCTTGAAGCATTCCAGGGACCAGATTTTCCATATCTGTTGAGCAGAATCAAGGAATTTGGAGAATTTGTGGCATAGACTTTGCCACCAAATGGCCTCTAGCTTCCTCTCTATCAAAGCCACAATCAGACCAGACATACAAAATATTTTCTGTGGCAATAATAAAAAGCTCTGCTCCTCATGCAATGCCATTCTCATGCCGCATCAAATTGCTTCTTGCTTCAAGGACTGTCCTTCTGTTGTAGAGAAATTACATAAAATATGCAGAATGAATTGAAATTAAGACTAAAAGAAGGAAAACAGTCCTTGGTGCCATTTCACAACCTTCATTCTAGTAAAATGCAGCTGTCACTTTTAGTCACTGCCTTTCCCATAAGTATGTGTTAAATATTAATGCTCAGGTACAGTCTACCTGATTTTTGTCTGAAATACCAGGGCTTGCAGCAAGGAGACCTCAGAAAATGGTAGTAAATGAGCTATAAATAGAGGTCATAGAAAAATTCACAAGAAAAACATGTCAGGCATTCTCTAGAATAAAACAGAATGTTCTCTTTTTTTCATCCTTTCATTTGAAGTTACTTCTGCTTTGCACAGGGGAAGTGGGGGTTGGAACTAGCTGACCTACAAAAGTCCTTTCCAAACACGTTGTTCTACAATTTCATGATTTGTAACTTTGCTATTAATTTTTCAAATTAAAACAGCCAGTGTGAGGGAACACAGCTACCAAGTTATTTCACTAACTCATGCTCTAGCTGCCTAATACTATACTTTGTCAAGCATAACAATATACAAGTACAGTTCAAGAAAGTTATTCCATGTTCCTGCTTGCACTATGTATGATATAGAGGATAACATCACATGAAATCTGTAATGAGATTTGTCTCCATTATTCTCCAGGGTAGCCGCCAGATTTTTTGAGCTATTTCTCTCCCAGTATATCTTTTTGAACCTGCAATTTATTTCAATCTTGTATCATTACTTTGTTTTGTGAATGTCTCATCAAAGAACCTCTCTCTCTGTTCTCCTTTTGTCCATATGAAGTGCCTGAATGTTAGTTATCTATTTGTGTTCATTTTGCTCTTTACTCCTGCTCTGTATCTTCTCTACTATGTTTTACAGTATCCCACTTGTTTGCAGGAAGTTAATAACTTATATTAAACAGCGAGGATTCTCCCTCTAGCAAAATTAAGTTACTTGATATGACATTTTCCAAAACAGAAAGATGGCTAAGTGACAAAATATCACTGAAAAAGAAGTGGGGGTCAATATCTGCCTCTTACTCATGCTTCTTAAAATCTCCCCTCAGAGATTTGAGAGCATTGCAAGGTCAGGTCTGATGGCATGTGTAGACCGTGCTGAGCATAAGGTCTATGTAATTCATATTCATAATTTTACTTCTTGAATCCTAAGCATACAAGTCCTCAACTAAAATTGGCAGGCTTTCTGCCTCCAACATGCAAAGAAGATATATTTTTTTCTTTACAAGTGTTGGCGCTGTCATTTACTAATGTAAGACTGTGTGTGACACTTTGTCAGTCATCCTCTTTTACTTGAGGTGCTGGGAGAAAAACAGCTTGATGATGAAAAAGTGGTGCCTAAACTCTCTGTGACCTGCAGGTTCATTATACTGGTGTTAAAAAGTCTTTAAAGTGGGTGTGGAATCATTAGCTCCTCTTGAGAAATGTGGCCTTTGCACATTTGTAGTAAACCTAACAAAACACTAAAGCCTCACCCACACTGGAGCCTCAAAGGGCTTCTGCAATCCTGCTGTCTAATAACAGCATTGCTGTTGAACATCACTGCAGTCAGTGGGTAGAGAAGAGGAGGCAAAACATGGTCCTGGAGACAGCACGACAGAGAAGAGGAAGTTGGAAAGCAAATGCCACAGAGACAGTGATCACAGCCTTTCACCTGCATCTGTGCTTTAATTTCCCTGCCAGTGTCACCTTTGCATGATATTGTGGTCCTGTGAATACAGCTGGCCAAAGAGCAGTTAACTCCACTTGATTCTAATTGAAATGCAAGGGCTGGGAGAGTAAAGGGAACCTGGCAACCAAGATGCCACCACCACATCATCTGATTCAAACCCCTATGATCATTCACCTCCACGGTCCCCCAAACCATCACGGACAGCACAGCACTTCAGGCTTCCAGGTCCCCCAGAAGCACTATTAACACTGTAAACATCAGCACACAGAGCCATCAGACTGACAGCATTTTCCCAGCAGAGAAGGAAACTTAATGCATGTTGGCATATGACGGGCACAGGAGCGGTGGTGCAGCCCTTTGAGGATTGCACATGCCATTTTATCCATTTCAGAACTGTTGAAACCATGGACTGCCCTTGCCCAAAATGGACAAGTCTAAGCCAAAGGCTGTCAGTTCCTCCTACTATTGATAATGCTTGAGAGGGCTGAGCTTTGTTTGATCTTTTTTTCAGTCTTCCTGTGCAAATGGCACTTTTTTCCTAGTTTTCTCCACTCCACACTGCCAAAGAGGAATTCTTCTGAATGTGCAAAAGGTACCAGCATCTGCATGAAATACAAGGAACACAGATGTGTAGGTAAGACTTTGTAGAATTTCTGGGTGGGTTTTTTCTTTCTACTTAAGACAACCAGCAAGTCCCAGAGCAAAATAAAATTCTGTGTGGGCATCCTCAGATCAGACATGAAATATTCATGCTAATGTAGCAACCTGCTGCTGAGTTTTGGAGGGTTAGTTTATTTATTTATTTACTTATTGGCTCTGCTTTTTTTAAATAGAGTTAATTAGGTCTACCAAAGACAAAAGTTAATTTGTTTACCTGTAGAAGGCTTGTCCTCTATTCTACAAGCATTTTCATCATGTTCCTATTACTCTTTATTAGAATTCAAGCTGTTCTCCTGAGATGGTTAAAGCAAGTTAGCCTGACAGGCAGTAAAATCCTTGCAGATACCTTAGCAGTCATGTCCTGCAATAGTTGTCACCAAAAGCAATTTTAGACACAAGTGGATGACTAAAAATAAACTTTTTTAATATGGTTTTGGGTTTTTTTTCAGGAGTTGAAATGATCACAGTTGGAAACTATATTATGCCCGAACTACAGCTCAAGTCTAAAGTTGATCCAAAGTGAAAGCCTGAGTGCCAAACTGTTATTAAATAGTAGAATGACATGCAAAAAGCTTTACAAAATTTCTCATGGCAAATACTGTACTTCCCATGATATCAGATTACTACTTTCTTTTTTCTTTCCTAAAAACACCAAGATGAAAACTATCAGAGGTAAAGAACCGAAAATAACTTCTTTCCATTGATCAAATTTACTGTTGCTGTTATCATTTAACATCAAAACAAAGAAAGGACAAGACACATTTGGGAAGCATAATAAATTTGTGTTGGTAGTTCTCTGTCTAGTCCTTAGGCAACTTTGGTTTAGCTTTTAAGATAGTCAGTTGTAATTTCACAGGTTCCACCTAAGGCACATACATATCCATCCATCATCAGAGAAGCCTTTGAGGAATCGACCTGCTTAGTTTTTCTTAAAACCTAAACTGTTTGGATGATTTGGTAAAGCAATGAGCATCTTCAAATGGTAATTTCACCGTATGGCCCCTCTGTCAAATTAGAGTTGATTTTCAGCCCTGGCATGTCTCATCTACGTGGATCACAAGTGCTTTAGAACAGTGACTGTCATTCAGTGTGTGCTCAGAGTCCCAGGCAGCAGATCCACGTGTGAGTGGTGGGACACTATGAAAGTCCTGATAGTAGCAGAGCCATGATAACAGCTGCAATTTCTGACAGCTACAGCAGAGAGCCAGGACAGATGAGGATGAAGGCCGGTCTCCTATGACCTACTTCTACAGGACCAGAAAACTCCTTGGTAAGACAACTCTTTGGGTAACCTTGTCTGGGTAGCTTTTTCAATAGAGGAAATTAAGGAGAGATAAATGTGGGGTTGGCAGCTTAAGTTATAAAAACCTGATAAAAATTTGAATTGGGCTTGCTGGTATTGTCCTGTGGAAATTGAGAGCCAGTTATCTCAGGTCTAGTCATGCTTCTCTCACGTCACCTTACACAAGCATTGACATTTCTGTCCGTCTCAGCTGTTTGGACTCACAGCAAGTAGCATCAGGGCTGAGTGATTGGAGCTCCCCTCTCCAGACCCCTCCTGGTGAAGAGCACAAAAAAACACGTGATGGACCTTTTTGCTCTCCCACCTAGAGGGAGAGCCAGCCCTGAGTCAGGCAGTGTTTATTACTACCAGTAATAACTACATCAAATTGTTTGGATTGTGGTTGTTTTTTTTTAGTTGAGTAGAATCTGGGGAGAAGTGACTTCAGACTGAAGACATTGTGTCTGACAGCCAGTTCATAAAGCAGATCTCCAAGATGGGTGTAAGTATCATCTGTGGAGGAGCTGACAATGGAAGCAACCTGGATGTGTCTTCAATATGCACTTCTATAAAAAGCAGGTCTGCCAGAAACAAAAGTGTCACCTCAGCAAAGTCCTTCACATTTTTAGCTCCCTTGCAAAGAAATAACAGGAAGGAAGCAACAAGTTGCAGGTACAGAAAACCTACCTGGAGCTGGCAAAAGGACTGTATAGGACTGGAGCCAAAATACTTGGATATTAACACCCTGCTGATTTAATGTTCAGTCAATTGCTCTAATAAGCAGTGACCTTCAAACGATTGCTTCATTTCTCTCCATGGGCGAAGAGTGTAGTTCCCTGCCTCCCTTGCCTCTCTGTAAGGTGTTGCAACAACTTAGGTTGGAAAAAAATGTTTGGGATTGGGACTCTCAGAATTATTTTGACCTTGCACAAGCCTGGTTCCTCCAGAAGGAGCTGAGTTCCTAAGGCTGCTCATAATTTGCAAGGCTACCCTTATTTAAAACCCATCTGTCCTCATTTATAGGAGAAATTCTATTGCAAATTTGGTGATTGTGTGCACTCTTTCTGTATTACTCAACCTTATAGTCAGCCTAAGAACACAAGCCTGGAAGGAAGGACTCAAATGACTTTGAAAACTCTCCTCGGTGGGGAGGACACAATTTCTCTTTTGTCACATAACAGCTTACAATTTTTCACAAATGACTAAGCTCAAGTCCTTAAAAGTGCAAAGTGCTTTACTGTGCTATATACAAAATGCCTACATACTTTGGGGCAGCTGGGTTTAAGTCCCTCAAGCTGTTCCTCACCTATAATATGAGTTAATAACATCTTCCCACTTCAGCAGAGTGTGCCAGAAGCAGTTCATTACTGCCCTCAGGTGTGAAACCAGCTGCAGGCACAAAGCCACTGCCATAAAAGAGTGCAGCTGGAGCAACAACATTGTGCTAGAGAATGACAGCCTGTGGGGGCTGTTAGGTGGGCTTGAAGATTGGCAGTGTGGAAGGGCAGGAGGGGCAGAAGCAGTTGAGGAAACTTGTGAGGTTTCCTTCATTTTCTATGAATACCAGGTTTCTAGGTCAGGATTCAGAGCGGATTTCTTTCTATAAAAAGAGAAAAGGAGCAAGAACTACTACGGACTGGAGTGGAGGGAGTGCTCATGCTAAGCATGCAGCTCTGGGGCTGAGTTTAAAAGGCAAATGGTTCTGCTGTCTCTCTACTGGATTTTTTGGGGGTTTTTTTCTGTCCACAGAATGCCAGGTTGCATTACGCCTTAGCCACAAACAAATGTCCTAGATACAGGGGAAGCTCTCTGACAGACAGTTTGAGTTGCAAAACTATTTTCCTCTTAGTTTATGCAAGGAAACTATTTCCTAGCCCTTCACAGAAATAACTCTGCCTGCCTTGATTTTTCCTGTGGTCATCTCAGAAGGGCTGGTTTTCTCTCTTTGTTTATAAAATACACGAGAAATAGTTAAGGTTCTTTTAAAGAGCCTCTATGGGAATTTGAAGCACTTGCAGACAGAATGGAACATCTCTCAGCGTTAAAGCTGCTACAAGTAACTTTACATTCCCCCTGTACATACATTATGCTCCTGGACTGAACTAGCAGCCACTGTGTAACTTGGAGTTAAAAAAAAGTGAAAGGAATATTATTGAGTGGACATAAAACTGTTCAGCAACAAGGGGAATTCTTCCTGCCTCTGAAGAATAAGACACTTGGATACCCTGGTTACCAGCAATCCCTGACACAAGTGACATCCTTTCTTTGGCCAACTATTGCTATAGCTCCTTTGTCTCAGTTACAGACAAATGAAAAGTTATCTGAAAGTCTCTGCTTCACTCTTATCCTTCAGAAAGAAGTGCAATGATATGAGAGCAACCAGAATGCTGTCACTTGAAGTTTACAACTTCAGCATGGTAGGAACTGAAGTACAGAATGCAACTCTTTTGAGGGGAAAAAAAAAAATTCTTTTTTTTTTTTTTTAAAAACAGTAAAACTACATGTTAATCAGTAAGTTCTTCTCTTAAAAAGCAAGTTTGGTATTTTGCCAGCTAATCAGTGGTGTTCAATGGGAATGTTCTAGCAAATGCTTTTGCTGCAGCACAGCACCTGTTCAAAATCATCATTTTCATGGAAATCTAGCAATCTAAAAAACATTTCCATGTTGGGAATGTTTCTTTGGTTCAGTAGGAGAACTCTGAATGAAAATTTGGGTGCTGAACCTGGAATAAGTAGGAGACTGCAGTCTTTTGCCTTCCTTCCCCCAAGCTGAAGATGGTAGAGAGGTGTTCTGGTTATTTAAGCTCAGGCACTGAAACCTGAGACTCCCGTGTCTAATGGGAGGGGGGTTTGTTCACACGTTCTCTGGATTTTATTCAAATTCTTTCTTCCCTACCTCTTCTGTCAAAACAACTGTTAAGCACTTTCTTAAAAAGTTTTTCCTCTAACGTGCAACAGAAGGAACACAAATTGATAAGCTTTCATGTGAAGTGTGTTTCCCCAGCATGTTCCTATAAAAAGCAGTATATCTGCAACTGTGCCATTTCTTATGGCAGTCTCGTCTGGAGGTAAATCTGTGACCTCCCATGCCCATTTCACTGTCTATGAGATTTGTCTCATGAAAAATTTTTGAAGGTGTCTCATACCTGCTGTAGCATGGCTTTGGGAAAATGCCACTCTCGTATGCATATCTGTTCAGTTTGTTGGCAAGGCTACTTCTCTTCAAGCCTTACACTCATCCATGAAGTACCTCCATGCCTCAAACAAATAGGCATATTTCTGTGCTCTTCATTCATGTTGAACCATAGGACTTTCCCTCCTGTGATAAAGGAAGAGTCACCATGCCCTACTTACTGTTAGTGCCCCATAAAGTGAGCCTGCAGCTGCAGTTCCTATACATTTCACTCTTAAATGTTTCAAGAACCCACTAAAACATGATTATGGACTTTGAACAGAGAGAGCCCTTCCTGGCTGCAAGAACCAAAAAACCACAACCATCTGTATTTAATTTTCCCTCTGCCATACCTCCAGCTCTTCCATTTGTGGAGAGATATTGATATCAATTCATTCATTTCCAAGAAATTATGGTTATTCAGTGAGCTGGGATAGGTCCTTTAAGGCCCCTGATTAGGTAATCTACTAATAAGCAGTAGATTTGTATTGCTGTCACTCAGCAGTATCAGTAGGTCAGTTACTGTGTGCCTGCATTGGCATTTCATCCAAAGGAATTTCTGTTTGGGGAAGAGAAAGGTTTTGAAGGGATGATGCTTTTTTTTTTTTTTTGATGGCATCACATGGCCTGTGTGTGTCAGAAAGATGGAATAAAACCTGGGCCCCAGGCCGAAAGCCTGTTCAGCTCTGATAATGTGTCTGCTGACCTTTAGTGCAGCAGGGAGTTAAGTTGCTTGTAGGCTACAGCAGCAGCAAAAGAGGGATTCCTGGCTGTTCTCCATCCCAGGCTGTAGCTGGGGCCATCAACAGCAGCTGCTTCTTCCAGCTAAGTGAGGTGCAAGTCTCACGATGGAAGACAGTGAACAAATCCCTACCACAGACCCATCCCACAGCAGCACTCCATGATGTCTCTACAGTCCATCGGCAGATACATCTTGTGGATGAGAGAAGGGAGAGATAATTTCTGATGGGAAATAAAGTGTTTTTGTTGAAGTGTTCTAGTGTTGCACTGTAGGTAATTAAAACCTAAGGAGTCTCTGAGAAAAAAAAAATGTACTTCAGGGTCTCACATTGCATAATGCTGAGAAATTACAAGTCCAATGTGGGATGCAGAAGTCTTCTGTGAGGTTTTATAGCAGAAAAACCTGAACCGTTTCTCATCAACATAAGTTTTATATCACGTGGAAGGTAAAGATCAATTACTATTAATTCATTCAGGGAATAAAAATTATAAATACAACTAATTTATTATATCTGTGGATAAAATCAGAGACCAACTGACAGTGCAGAGAATTTTGTCATTGAGTTGAAAAGGGGTGGAATGCCAAGCATTTTAAATATACATACCAGCTCGTTTAGGCAAATAAAGCAATTATTTGTCATTCATATTCAGAGAATAAACTTGCCAGTTAGCTCTCTGAAATATTTGTTGCTATTACACTTTTGCATAATTTATTGCCAAATTTGTTTACATGTGCTGTGTTTGAAAATGAAGCAGCATGAGAGCAAGGAACATTATAGTTTTCCTGTTAAAGAAAAGAACAGAATGTGAGGAGGCTTTTTTATTTCTGCTGTATTAAAAGTGATAAGTTAAATACAGGGGCTGAAGTGCCTTTCCAGACTTACATAATAAATATAATATTCATCAAACCTCCTAGCTAAATATTGATCATTAAACTCCCACATTAAAGACCAGTCTGAGCTCACTTACTCCGTAGGAAGGAGTCTGGGGGTGGAAGGAGTAGTTTCTGAAAAGTTTGTGCACTTTCTCTCTTGCAACTGTTTTCTTGTGCTGGTAGAGCAAATTCCCCTCAAATGCTTTTCTCTAAAGAACTGCTAGGTTATAAGATATTCCCAAGGAGGTGGGGTAATACACAGATATGTCCTTGCTGTGAAAGCTTCAGGTGTTCTTGGGGGCAGCATAGATGATGGCTGTTGAACAGGACACAGGAGGAGCCCTGGGCACTCCCAGCGCTTTCCATCCCAGCCTAGCTCCGTGTAAGGGTCCATCCCAGCACATCCCAGGTCTTCATCTGTGGTGTCGTCAGCAGAGCTCTGGCAGCATAGCCAAGTGAACAGCTTTGTGGAAGCAGAGGTTCCCCCTCTGTGGCTTTGCAGCATGAACAGTTCTGTCAGCTCAGTCAGATGTTTCAATGAGACACCCCAACAAGGTCACTGCACTTTTGGCTCCAGAGTTCCCCCCGCAAAAAAGGAAACTTTTCCATTAAAAACTGCTTTCATGTCTTTCTGTAGGTACTGTACCCAAATAATATACAAGTGTACTGAGTTGTTCAGCACTGCAGAAGCAAAGAGGGAGAAATGCTCAGAGCATGCTGCACGTTGCCTTTTTCTGTAAACTGAGCATGGAAGATCAGTGCCTGTCTCATGTGGTGATCACACACAAACCTGCGCACCACAGGAGGCACTGGTGGGGGTATGCCCAGAGAATTCAGGGAAAACTTTATCTTTCATTGAGGTCAACAAATGTTTCTTACAGGCAATGGAAATCAACTTGCAAAGAAACAAGTCCCTTGAAACAAAATTTCCCCTTCGGCAACTACAGCGTAGCACACAGTGCCTTTTGCATAGATGGGCTAAAGAAATAAGCACAGGGAAGGGAGATGGGAGATCCTGGCAGAAGCACTGGTGGCCAAAACACACAATTTTCCCCATCTGTTGTCCCATCGGTGAATTGAAGGCCATACTTGTGTCAGAAGGGTGCTATACTTTTTAATTAAGTAATGTCAGGACAATGCTTTGATCCTGTAAACACCATGTAAATGCTAAGTGCCTAATTCCTCACACCCTGCATTGCAGTGGGAAGCAAAAGGGTATCCCTTTGATCTCCTGTGCAGGCATCCAGACCAAACTGCTGTTCTGACATCCCTGGATGAGTATTTAGGCCCAGTTACTCAACCCTTGAAACACATCCCATTTTTCCCCCTGCCCATCTGTCTGCATGGCCCCGTGCCCTTCTGAGAGCATCCTGTGTTCATGTTAGGAGCTCACAAGTGCCAAGAGGAGAGGGGGGTGAGTGTGCACAGCCAGCAGTGCTTTTCCTTTGAGGAGACCACTTTGTCAGGTGACAAATCCATGATGTGTTGGCTGGGGTGGGCAGTCTTTCTGTAATGCCTGAGTGGCAGTTTCCAGCAGAAATATGCTCGCATGTTCGTGTCTTCTCTAAAAATTAGGAGCAGTAATGACTTGCAAAGCCTCATTTGTATTAGTCACAAATTCTGCACCGTTAGGGCCCAGTTTGCAATTTAGCTGGTCTCATTTCTACTCGAGCAAAGAGCCAGGACAGCCTTTTTAATTGTGTTACTGTGATACTGCTGCCTAAATAGGAGAGATTTGGATATCAGCTGAACCATCTCAGAGCTCTTTTGACTGAATGGACTTCAAGGATTGTCAGACAAAAATTAAATATACCAAGTTTCAGATTTATAGTGTAATGTTGTTTCAACACAAGAAAATAATCCACACAGTCACATCATGGATTTACATCTTCCCCCACTGGTCAGATGACGTTGTGGTCTTGAGGCTGCTGCTGCCCTTGAGCATTACAGGCAATCTGTGCCTCAAGCAGCAAATACAGTCCCTGGATCAGTGCCCAGAGACGAGGCAGCCAGCGGCCATCATCATGGTAATAGTAGAGTTGAAGAAAAGTGTAAATTAAATAAACCCAGACATGGTTTGCTTTCTCTGCAGTCCTTAATCCAGGGCTCTCTCCAGTGAGCAGGGGTGACAGTGTGCACCAGTTGGATGTTTCTGGCCTGGCTGTTGTATGTTTTGGTGTTCCTCCTTCCCCTGGCTCCAGACAAGGCCAGAAGAAAGATGCCCAGAAGCTGGGAAAGGAGATGGCCAGTCAGGTGTGATCCAAGCTGGGTGAAGGAAGCATTGGGGATCAGAAAAACTCAGTGCAGATGCTTTGAAGGGTTTATTTCCCTGATCAAAATACTGGAGTGTTCAAACTGGGAAGATATTCATAGTTCAACTATTGCTAACGAGAATAACTAGAGCCAGAAAAACATGGCCATCAGCAACCAGCCACTGCCAGCTCAGATAATTCCCTCATGCCACCTCTGATCTTCAGCAATTGTTTTATGAGTTTGGAGAACCAGGGATGGTGTGACTCATGCAAGTATAATTTTCTTTTTTTTTCAGTCTAGTGATTTTGCCAAGAAAAGCTGGACAATCTGAAGCAAAATATTTTAACAAGTAGTAGGAAACAAACGAGACAACTGCGATTTTAGGAACAGCTTCCAGCCATCCAAGAGATCTGTATGGCTCCCACAGCCGGCGTGCTGGGCCCCACCAGCTGTGACAGTGTGGAAAGGGAACACTGCAAAGATCCCGAGCATTGCTGAGTCCCTGTGAACTGGCTCTGTTTTCCTGCAACTGGGCCTAAACAAGAGTGAAATGAGGCCTAATAATCCTCCTAGAACCATAAATCTGTTCTATTCTAATTTTCTATTGAGAATAGCAATAAAGCAATAAAATGTAGTCCAGTGGTTTAAAATAGATAAACCACATCTCACTGGTGCAAAATCATTATAGCGCCTGACCATAAATTCTTTCACCAGTCTAAGCTGTTTAATGAACTTGAGTACTTAAATTTAATATTGGCTCAGCTTAATCTCAGGTGATATTAATCACTAATTAATACTTTTTTGGGGGGTTGTTCATGCAGAAAGTATAACAGCTTTAATTACCACTTGTTTGATAATGTGCCTTTATCTCTATTTTAATGGGGCTACCCAGTTTATTTAGATGCAAACATCTAAGGATTTTCACATCCCCAAGAGCAATTGCTCTCTTAAATACTTTCAGTGATACAGTTACTTTAGAGCAATAAGCAGTGCAAGAGGAGCTAGCATGAAATTACATTATATCTCCAGAGCTTTGTAGTTATATAAGAACTCTTGGCTTATTCTGTTAATTAGGGGAATATGTTTACTGTGGGTTTTTGAAGTTATTAATTATTTTCATTAATTTAAAATTCTTTAACTGTCATCTCTGTATACTATTTCTATTAGTAATTCAATCCAGATGTGTATGGTATTTTATGCATTCTATCTTAACCAAAGGATGAGCAAAATATAAAAGGAAGGAGATTCAGTTAGTCAAGTGTCATCCCAAGTTCCCACACTGTAAGTGTATATATATTTTTAAATGTATGTATGTATGTATGTATGTATATACTAGCCGCACCCAAGAAGCATGTGAACAAATTAACATTTTATGCCATGGATTTGCTACACTAAATCTAGCAATTTTCCAGTAGGCTTATTTTTGAAATACTAATATTTCTAGCCCACATTAATTTATAAGTGTCCCTTTAATGTAGAACACCGTACTAATTAGAAATTTCCAAATATCAAAGGGAAAAACCCTCTACTTATACTTTCTGAAATGGGATGGAAGATAGCGGAATGCACAGCTAGGTAAAGTTTATTCTTGCATTTAAAGGACTAGAAGATGGATTTCTCTCTTACTTTCCATTATTTCAATTTCCATGATTTCTGACAAAAGCTTAACTGTTGAATCTTTTAAGCTGCTTGCAAAATGAATTTTTTATATATATATATCTATGATTAATGTGTAAGACCTTCAGCATTTAGTTGTTTACTCCTCCCTTTCTCTGTGTGAGCAGGTCAGGTGCAAAAATACTTTGCTTCAGAAAAGGTGTCTGAAAATTAATTTATTAACATTCATTAGACACTTGTAATGAAATGTAGGAGTGGAGTACAAAGAATTGCTATTTTCTTTCTTTACATTCATCAGACTAAATTGGATTAATCAGATTGGAAAGGGTAATAAAATATTAGAGCTTGTTCTTATCTCTCAGCTTCCTCTCAGTGATTATACATGAGTACACTGGATGCTACCTGCTGCTGTGACGCAGCAACATTTGAGGCACTCTGAGCTACCTTCTCATTTTGAGGCAGCAAATGGTAACAGAAAGATCTTATTTTCTCACTAATCTCCACTGCTGGCTAGCAAAAGAGAGGGAACAACTGTAAACCTGAGGTATATCCATTTTTCTACATTTTGCTTTTTTTTTCTGTGAAATCAACGGCTGTGGAATTTTGAAATTCCCTCGTAACTGCCGAACCTTTTTTCCCCTCAGGCACACATGTGACAAGAGAAAGCTCCGTCCCCCCTTGCCTTGCCCTGTGCCGTGCAGAAGGGTGGGCAGCACCACTTACCCTGCTGAGGCGTGGCTGCTGGCAGCACTGGGCTGGCACTGCTGTGACCTGCCAGCGTTCCTCTCTCCTCTCCAGGGGTGGCATCACCTTGACTAATGTGCTGTGAAACTGTGGTTCAGTCCTGCTGCTCACCTCTGCCTTCGGCTGCAGAGGAGGATGGCTCTGCTTCCAGAAATGAGCTTGATCTTTTGGGATACTGGAAGAGAGCTGGGTGTCACATGAGATCTGAATTAGATTTTTTTCTTTGACCTGTCTCTGCCCAAAAGGGCCCACTCGCAGCAGTGAGAGCTTTCTCTCTATGGTGATATTTGTTCCTGTATGGCTGTCTTTCTACAAACCCTGTTTTTATCACCTACTTAAAGTGATGTCCAATCAGCTTTTTGGTTTTGTAAAGAGGATTTTTCCATAGATTTTTTGCCATTCACATGTGGTGAAACATTTTAGATGGGGTTAAATCATAGTTTTCATTTCTGTCAAAGATGAGCACAGAAGGGTAGCATACTTTTCCAGCTGTTTTCATCAAGGCTTTTAACTGATGAGACGACAGAGACATGTGAAAGCACACAGAGCTCACTCAAAGAGTTAAATATGCCTCCAGGATCCCAAAAGCTCGAGACAGACAAGTGTCTTGCAGGTGGACCCACAGGACCACAGCTGATGTGGTACCAGAGGCAGCAAAGAGGCTGCATTCATCCAGAGAACAAAAAAGAGTTGCACAGCCAACTATAGCTTAGATTATAGCATATTTAGAATGATTATTTTTTTTTCTTCAAGTGCCATATTAAAAAAAATTTAATTTTCGTTTTCCCTCAAGGCCTACAGCTTCTACTTCCCTAACTGCTTTCTCTCTCCATTTTACACACATAGAGAGGAAAATAAGCTAAAATACTCATTCTTGCATTCTCCCTCTAAGAATACTTCCTTGAGGTGTTTTTTAATGTTGGTGTTCCTATCTCAAGTCAAAAAACCCAGGAGACATCTGGCCATACTTCAGGGCTCTCCAGATCTGTGCCACTGCCTCAATTTCTGCATTTCATGTTCTTTGTCTTTCCATAACATTCCTCTCATGAAACAGAAACTCCATCAATCCGAAGCCTTCACAGGGAGCTGACTGCTTCCTTCCGGAGTCCCACTGACTTTCACTGAGCCCATGGCTCTTGCACTTTGAGCAGTCCATAACTTTTGTATTTTTAAAATGATTGGTCCTCCCCTTCCTTTTCTTTTAACACGTCACAGCAGGCATGAAACTCTGTGAGATGGTCAGCAGGAGTCCTGAGCTCATGTAAGTAAAAAGAAAGGAGTAACTTCTCAAGTCTTCCTCTATCTGGGACCAAATCCCTTGAAGATGCACAAAAGCAATATTCACTTTTGATGTGGAGGGTTTTTTCATCTTCACGTACTCTTGATGCTTCCCAGGGCCCTGTTTTGTTCTAAGAATCGTTGAAGTCAGGTGTGTGTTTTGGTCTGTGCCTAAACTGAGATCCAAAAGTCTTGAAGTAATCATTCTGAGTAAGAGTTGTAACTTCAGTCAGCCAAGTTAAAGTGAGATGAACTGAGCAGATCTTGGTTTTGGAATAGATAAATACATTTTCTACCCACAACAAGCCATGAATGTTATTCATTTCCACAACACCTTCCAAATATATTTGTGAAGTCAGAAGGGAAAAATTATATTCCCACTATCCCAAAAAAAAAAGTCTGTGAGAATTTCATCTTTTAAGAAGAGTTTTCCTTACAACTTTGAAATACAGAACCTTCAAGACTACTACGAAAATATTTTATTTCAAAGATCTTTCAGTTAAGAACTCATTTGAATTTCAAATAAAATACTGAAAATAAAGAATTTTGCAGCTTAAACATGTTGTTCATCTGGGACAAATCAGATCAACTGTAGAAGACACCAGACCTAATAACTTGACCAAGGCCAAAAGTGTGTCAGTCATTAAAATTCACAGTGAAAGCTGGAGAAATTCATGGCATCGTTATTTTATATTAAGCCTATACATTCAGGATGACATAGGACCATGTTTTGAAACAAAACTCTTCAACCATATTTGAAGTTCTAACAAAGAACACAAGCTTTTTTAATCTAAAGTTTTACAGTAATAAAGAGTTTGAAAGGCAAATTATACTGCTGTCTCACTCCTGGTTCAACAAAGTCACAAATTTCTAGAAGATTCATCAAGCCTTAGCTTTTAGTTGTTACCTCTTGCTGCTGAAGTATAGCCAGCTGCTCTGAAACTTTCTTCTCCCCCAGAGGTTAGAGAGGCTGTATTCCAACAGGATCTTCCCCTAAAGAACCCACCTTCCCTCTGTGACAGGGTTTCTTGCAGGGAATCTAAAATGCTAGGAGAGCAGAAACTCAAGGTGTTGTAAACGCCATAAATGGGAGCAACGCTGCTTTCCTACTCGGAGTCACATCCCAGTTCCAACTAGTCAGGGGTGTCCTCAGTTTCCTGGGGACTGCTGCAACCAGAGCTCAAAAAGTCATCTTCCACGTCCCTTGAAAAAAAAATCATAATGTGACCATCTCATGTGCTTTGAAACGCCATCTACTCCTCTTCCTCATGTAAAAAAAGTCCTGCACCAAGTTCAAGGCAGCCTTCCTCCAGGGAGTGAGGTCTTCAGGAAAAAATCTCAGTATGAATGTAAAACTGAAACAAAGCTAATATTAATCCTTCCCAGTCTCCTATGTTTTCATGTATCTCCTCATTTCTGCGTGTGGGCTCTTTTGTATTGTTTTTTGAAACAGTGTTTTCTAATTGTAAAGAAAACAGACTTGGGGCTAAGTGTTGGATCATTGTCTCCCGTGAACTTTTTCATTTGTACCTTGTGCCCTCCAGAAATTGAGCCTTGCAAGTCTCAGACATTGATCTTTTCTCTTCTTTTCTCTTGTCTGTGTAATGCGTGTTGCATCCTATTATAGAAACAAAGGACACACATTTGCTTTTATCTGCGCTATAGAGTCAAAACACCGCTGCTCATTGTGAGGAGCCTCGTCAGCAGTGGTCTCCTGCCAATTCTCCTCCTCCAGATTCATATTCATTTGTTAGGTCTAATTAAAGACCCGTGGTACAAAGAAGCTTAGGGCTGCTTTACATTCAAGCTCCTCTGCTTTTTGACTGATAGTACACCTTTTGTGTGCAACATTTTAGGTTTGTGTAGAAATGTCTTACAGTGACAGATTGCTTTTGTACTTGCTGGCTACTGTCCATTTAATTTTCATTATATGTTTCATTGTATACTTCAGAGAGAGTTTGCTAAAGGTTTGCAACTTACCGAATTTACAGTGGGATTTGGATGCTCTGGGGATGGTTGGGAAAAGCCTAGTATCTTCCATCAAATTATCCTACAGTAGCTTTAAAGAAGCTGTGGAGCCTGAGCAGATAAAACTAATGTAAAACAGAATGCAACTCTTACCTTCTTTGCAGTTCTCTTCTTCTTTTCCTCTCTACTATTGCACAAGAGTATTCCAAAGAGGATATACATCGTGTAAGAACTTGGAAATTCGCACTCAAAGGTCAACCTGGGTTTTTTCCAGGCCAAAAATGTTCTGCAAATTCAGTTAAAAGCCTTTTTGGGACACTTCTCTCTTGATTACCTTGAAAACCTGATCATGGTCAAGGCAGCCTAGAAATTGGCTGTCATCTTTCAGTTTTGCATTGCCTGCAGGTGTCAGAAATAGCCCTGATCATAGTGCTGGAGTGTTACATGTTCAACTCCTGTTCCACAAAGAGGTTTGGTTCTCTTGGAACTACATATTTAAAAAATCAGTGCGATGGGGAAGGGAATCCAAATCTATTGCTTAAGATTTTCCTTTTTTATTTAATCACTTACTGGGTGAGCCCTGCCATGACCAGGTAGAATCTAACTCTGAGAAAAAGGAGGTTGTTTTAAGTCTTTCAAAGAAAAACAATGTCTCTTAGTAAAATTGGGGTACATTTATCATGCACTGCATTCAACTCCATTTCCCCAACACCAGGAAGCCAGTAGGAAATTGTGGGAATTGGAAAGGACTGATGAAATGCTTTGGCACAGCTGAGAGCAGGAAGAAACTGTGTTTTCAGGAAGAGAGCATGTGTTTGCATTTCAGCTGCTCCAATTTTCATCCTGGCATCTCAGTTTAACCTGCTGATGAATGTGTGAGTTTGTTCTAAGACAGAAGACTGCAAACTGAACAGCTGAAGCACAGGTGTAAATTCCCTTCTGCTGCATCTGTCACAAGAGTAGCAAACTCCAACATGGGGTAGGGCAATAAATTCTTACACCCTGATTCCAGGAGTCTAAAGAATGTTTGTTTCATGTTAAACCTCTTCCAGAATATCCACAAAGCTGAAGAGCAGGTCCACAGGCTTTCTGCTGAATGTGTTTGCAGACCTGGAGGAAATGAAGAAAAAAGGTGGTTTTTTGACTGTGTCGCACTACTGTGGTAATTGTATCAATAAGGAGAGAACTTTGCCTATAAGGCAAACCAGAGATGAGGTCTGATCACATGGCCACTGCCATTACACCCTTCTAGGGATACACCTTTCTAGGGATAGCCATTTACCACAGCTGACAGTAACAGGGTCCCATCTTCCCACTAAAACATTGATGCAGTGGTGACAGCAGTATTTGCCCTGTGATTAAAGAGTTAAAAGGAAATACATTGGTTTAGGAAAAGATAGATTTATTCCCACAGCAGGTTTTGCACCAGACAAAGCCCAGTTTGGATCGTGCAGTTTGGATCAGCCCTGAAATCTCTCATTTTGAGAAGAGTGTTTCACCCAGGCAGTGTTGTCCATATGGGCCAAGACATAAACATGAAGGATTATAAGGTTTTAAACCTTAAATATTAAACTATTTTAGTTTTAAAGGTTTCAGACCCTCCTCTTATTTCATCTAGGAAGACATCAGGTATTATTTTATGGGGATTCTTCTCTGAAAGAGCTGCCACCTGTGCCACTTGGTCCCTCAGAGGCCACCAGTGTCTGCTCATTAATTTTGTTGATAAGTGTTAAATACATGGTTGACTTTGAAGCGAGAATCTTAAACTAACTGAGACAATCCATTCTTGCTCATGATAATGTCAGCTTGAATATAAAACCACTTGATTTATAAAGATTTCTGTTGTGCAGCTGAATTAAAAAAATAGCACACTCAATGCCTGCTGTCCATACTGTAAATAAAGCAGAGTATAATCATTCTGATAAGAAAGCACTTTTCCTGCCTAAATGCCATAATTTTAACTAATTTATTTTTTGGTACCTCTTGTGACTTATCTCACCAATAACAAGGTACAAGCCAGACAAGTTACTCCAAAAGATTTAGAAAAATTTCATTAAGTGTTTTTTAGAGGAATAAATGTCTTCACAGTGACTGAATTTTTGGCAGGAACCCACAGTTATGAGCCTGTCTCCAAGGTGACTGTAAGGTAAGAGCACTGAACTCTGTTAAGGCTACTATTTTGTGCCCTCAGAAACCCAGGTTCAGCTCCTGATTTTGCCACAGGTTTCCCAGTAGAGCCAGATTTGAAACTCGCTGCTTTCCAGGAGAGTGTTCAGCATTGGAGTATTGATTCTTTTTCTCTCCTTTTTTGAGCTAAGAATTATTTAAGTATTTTATATCAAGTGGAACAATTTCTAATGATTTAATAGTCACTAAGGGAATGAGACACTATAGTCTAATAGCTGCCTTGCTCTGCTTGGAGGATGGAAGACTTCAGCACAAAATCTCTACTATGTAAACCTTTAATTATTTTAGATAAAGCAGAAGAACTCTTGACTAGGTGAGACTAGGCACATATCCAAGACAATTCTCTCACCTAAGTACTAAGATTAGGAATGCCTGGCCCTCACAGACACTGGCAAAGTGAGTGTCTTGCTCCCTCAGCACTGGGAATTGGAAAAGAGAACTTGTTGCCAGCTCATAAATGCAGTATTTTCCCAGAAGAAAATTGTTCACCCAAGAATGGCAGAAGTGTCGTTATGGCTGGATCCAAAGTCTTGCTCTTATGTCTTTTGCAAATCCCTATATCTAAACACTGTAAATAGATATATGAAGATAAAGAAGGGAGTTGGGATATGGTGCCATAGCCTTGGATCTTGCTGTGTGGGAAGTCGACTTTGGAAAATTTAAGGCAGTGGCAGAAATGTCCAGAATTCACCCCGCCCCTTCAGCAGGCCAGTGATCTTCTTGAAGGTTTCCAATGTACTATAATCAAATCAAATATATTCCCAGACTGGTCTAATATTAAATGAGGACAAGTTACAAAAGTAGAGACTGCTGTTGTTGAAAGAGAGAAAATGCAACCAAAGAAATTCAATGTAGTTTAAAGCTGCTTTTGCCAATGACGTGGCAAAATCCTCTGGACTTTTTCAGCTCATGATGATGCTGATAGCAGCATCTCCTCTACAGCAGTGGAGACATATGGATGCAAAATGCTGTTGGAGAAGAGGATCAGTCCCTAAAATTATGCATAGGCAGTGCATATAAAAAAAGTATGAGGAGAGGAACCCTACAAATAAAATTGTCTACCCTCAAAAGACACATTTCTAAAGCAATTGGCCAATTGCTTTAAGTCCCCTTGAGAAGGAATGAATTTTGTCTGCTCAGATTTCAGGAAATAAATACAATACAAACCATATTTACTTTGACAAGTTCAAAATTACAAGCATCAAGGGCCCTGCCTCTGAGCTGTGTTTTTGCAAAACTTGACATTTTTTAACTTTCAAGCAAGCATTGATGGAGAACTAGAGTGGAAGCCATGAAATCTCAGGTGAATGTGAATGGAAAACTAGCTAGATTTCAATCTGCTCTATCAACCATCTCTTCAGTACCTGGAAAACAAGGAGTTTGAGAAAATAAGCATTACACTAGCAGTATTTTTATTTTCATTATGATAACTCTCAGCTTCCTCAGTCTCATCAGTGGGAAGGAATGTAAGGCTGCCCACAAATTGATTTTTTCCTGTCATTTTCACTTTCATCAAAATGAAAACAAGGCATTATTTGGAGCTTGAAATAGATACACTTAAAATAAAAGAATTTCACTTAGAAATGTCATGTTGATGTGTTGTAGTGTGAAGCTTTTTGTTGTCTCTAAATCCCTTTCCATACTGCATCACGCCTGAGCTGTTTCAATAGTGCATCAATTTTAAGAAAAATAAACACCAATGGAAAGGAGATGTTTCAACATAATAATCTTCCTCAGATGCCGTAACTTAAAACATCAGAAAAAAGAATCAAAACACAAAATATTTTCCACAGGAAATTCTAGATTTGTCTCCATGATCCTAGAAGACAGAACTCAGAATTCATACTTTTGTTTAGCTATATCAATGAGATTCTGCATCTTCTTCCAAGAATGTGAAATTAAAGTCTTTCTATTAGTGTTGGAAAAAGTTTTCCTTTTTACAGTATTCCTTCTGCCTCAGCACCTAATAAAAACATTGCAATGTTTTTTCTATGTGGAACAAAAGTAGCATTTATCCAGCAAAAGTCTCGGATAACTGCAGCCATGTGATTATGGTTCCTTGCAGTTTGACAATGCAGGTCTGTCACTGCACTGAATGACAGATAAATAGTGTTACCCAGCCTGGACTGGATCCTGTCTTCACAAAGTTATCAGACAAGATCAGTGTAAAAACTTCGGTGCCTGTTTTCCTTCAGCTTTCCCTTTGCTGCAGCCCAGAGTAACTTACAATCCGGAGCTTCAACAGTGATGTCGAAGGGATTAGGAATCTAAATCATTTTCTCAACCTGCTTTTCAGCATCAGCCTGTACGACCTTCAGTTTTTGGCCTGTGCTTGTTTCCCTTATTGTCCTGTGATGTCAGCTGGTAGCAGAGAAGACAGAGTGAAGATTTTTCCCTTTCTTCCTCCTGCCTGATCATTTGCTTTCTCTAAGTGGGAAGGGAAGAAGTCTCAGGTGTGCTACTTTCTAAAGTCAGGCTTTCTGTCTAAAGCCCGTGAGAGCCGAAAGCCCAAGGGCAGAGTCCGCCTTTTTCCTACAGTTTAGCTGCTTTTGCACTCCTCCGGTGATTCCTCTCTTCATGAATCATTCACCCTTTCCTTGGAGTAGAAGAGAGGAGTTTAAAGAAGGAAAGATTATTTTAATCTGCTGGCAGTAAACCCCTTCAGTTAAGTTAATTATAGCAGTTGCACCAACCTGTGGAGCAAGTCAAACAAACATGAAAGAGAGGAACGTGCAGCCGAGATAAAAAAGAAACCAGAAGATGCACTTGTCTTCAGTGTTCCTCTCGTGCTTTGATTTACCATTCTTCTCAGACATTTTAAGTTTTCAGGCAGGCTGTGCTCACATATTCTGACAGCCCTGTTAATTCTACCAACTCAGTGATGTCTGTTTGAAACTTTGGACACCAAGGTAAGCAGACCTGAGCACCTACAGCTTCTTTTAAAAATATCCAGAGTTGTTAGTTTAACTGTGTAACAGATATGCACATGCAATAGTGTTTGTTTACTCATTAATGTAGCCCATACACATAAACATGTACACATGCACACAAATATGTATATTTCATATCCTCAGAGACAATGAATCTACAAATGCAAGGATGGTCCTTGCCCAGAATACAAAGATACAGTTTATTGTGGGAGGAAAAACAGTATTCTCATGACACTGAATAGGAAATTCAGTCATTTGTTTTTAAGAGTTCATACCATCTGCTATTTCCAAAACACATACTGTACCATAACAAACCAAAGTCTTGTTACTTGTGTGACAGTAGTGCCAACTACACAAAATAGACATTTATGTCTCAATAGCTACCTTAGTGCCACAGCTGAGTTCAGACAACAGCCCAACTAGTATGTTTTCATGTACTGAATCAAAGAAATCCTCCAGGCATGTAAGAAAAGCATAATTTTTATACCAATTAGCTAAACTGACTTTCTCAGCACTAAAGATTTCCACAGTAAAACTGTCAACATAAAAGCACCAAGCCCCAGCCACAGTTAGTGGAAGTAAGCCCAGGTACCAGGTATTGCCTTGTCTTCTGGTGTCTTATCACAGCTGCATAAAAAATTCTGATGCAATGGCACAAGGCTGTTGTCTTAGATTCTACACATTAGACCAATTTCCTTAATGTTGAGTACATTTTAAATCCCTAAATTATGTGATATTCTGCCTCCACAAAACCAGAGCAATACCACAGTGAATCATGTCTCATATGGGAACAAATCCCACATTGCCACCACAGATATATTAAAGCCAAGGGTGAGAAAGAACGACAGTGATGGCAGAAGCTGCCAGGCAGGTACAGAGAGGAAGGACCTGAGAACCACTACGTGATCCAACTTGAGAGGGCTGTCTGACAGCTTTATCTGTCCACAAAGTAGATAACAGTTTCTGAAACAAGCACACTGAGTTAACTGTGTAGTCAAGGAAAATTTAGTACACAAAATTAATGGAATTTAGAGTTCATTTATCCATCGATAGACCACCTATTCTGAGCTTTGGCAGGCCATACCCATTCAGATTCACAATTCACAAGCATCTGCTGTGCTCCTACCTGAAAGATTTAAGCTGTAATGAAGGTTAAATGTTTTACGCTTTCAGCAGTGATGACTTGAACCCCCTGACGCTAAAACGAGAATGGGAGTGGGAGACCTCTCTACCCTTCAGTCTTCTCTATTCTAAACTGTATTATATGTCTCATCATTTTCAAAAGTGCTTGACCAGCTGGTATTGTGAGTACAATACTTATTTACTCATACAGCTGCAAGGAATAGGTTAGATATTCTTCTGAATAAATGCTTCTAGATGAAAAAATAATTTAAATCTATCTGACAAGAGGAGAAGAAAGATTATTTGTGGTTTTGCTGGCCAGGATGCAGCAATCTCTTTTGCTGCTGCTGCAGAGAAAGAAAAAATAAAGATGGTTTACGCTGTAAATTTTGTTTCATGCTTGTACTAAATTCAAACTCTTCTTGCAAAAAATGTGCACTGAAGTAATGGAATGAGAGGTTTAATAAATACAGTGGTCTAATGAAAATAGTATAGCAATGTTTAATTAATATCTGTAACGCTTCAGAGTCAACACAATTCCTTTTTCTTCCCTTTGCTGTGAGAAGATAGGACGTTTTTACCATAACTTACTCCAGACTCCTGTATCAGTAAACAGCAGCAGAGAAATGTATCTGCTGAAAGAAAGCTCAGCATTATGCAAAGAGTGATAAACTTCTCAGAAGGTGTTTACAAATGCATTCAGTGAAACAGAATTTTAATGAATTGTGCCACATAATCTTGCAGTTAATGAGCTGTAAAAGCCTTTGCCAATTATAGTGACTCGAAACTAACTCTTTTGGATTCCAGATCAATAATGGGACTACTTCTGCACATTTTTATTTTTTTGAAGGAAAATTAGGATCTAAGACAAACAAAAGGTATGATTGTCATATTAAGCATCTCAGAAATGTCCTTCATTATTATAACAGAGCTATCTATATTCTCGTTATTTGTAATATCATCCCTCAGCTGCATTAAAAGAAACAAGCCTTCTGAGATCAAATGGCACCAGTATTGTAAAATGCCAGTGGCAAAACCAGGAAAGACTAATGACTTCAATAATAAGTAGGGATTTTTTCCATGAGTTATATTAAATTCAACTGTTGTGCATAACCTCTTAGAAAACAAAAATTATCCTGCTCTGCCTCTGCTATCCACCATAATTGCTCTGATGTTACAAAGTGGACACCTTAAAACTCCCTCAAGGCTGATTCATCTGTTTCTGTCTTATTTTAAGCAAAGGGTCTGCAGACACTGCTTTTTTGTTCAGGTGAGGTCACTATTCCTTCCTAGGAACATGACATTTTAACACATCAAAACCGTCAGAGTTCCCAGGGACAATTTAATATTGTACCCAAATAGTTCCTGTGACTCTATCCAGCTAGTAAAACATTCTTTTAAAAAACAAAGGTTTGGCTTAATATTTTAATGTCTTCAAAATCTAAAGGAGATGAGACCAGTATTTATCAACTAAAAATGTGGCAGACAGTTTTATTGCCTCTGATCTCCAATTTATTATGTGACTTTTTCCCAGTATGATTCTACTTGTTTCTTCTCTAAAGATTTTTTTCTCTTACTCATGCCTCAGTGTGAAGGATCCATTAACAGAGGAACCACATAAAAAGTAATTCCAAGGAAAAGCCTTATAAAATGTGAAAAATTAAAGCTGTGCTCTGATCCCATTAAGAAAAGAAATTGCCTTGAGGCATCCACTAAATATGTGAAATCCATTTCTGCTGAAGGGCTTCAGAGTTTATTCCTCCCTTACAAATGCAATTTCACAGCCCAAGTTGAACGTTTAAACAAAGAGAAGTAGGATCTTTTCCCAGTTAGCGCCTCTTTTCCTTGACTGCTGCCAGGTCACCAAGTGCAAATTTACATCAGAATCTGAGATTAAATAAATCTCAGCCAAGAGGCTTTAAGGGCATTTCTGCTTGTGAAGACTGTAAACCAGGAAATACTCTCAGTATGGAGGGTTTGCTGTTGTTATTATCAGTATTTATTTTACTCAGCTTTACACAGAAAGCTGGAGAAGGCTGAAGGACTTAACACCTCCTTTCCTTAAGTGGTTAGTTTAAGCTCCCTGATGGCCCAGCTCCCTCTGACCTTCTGTTTCTGGTGGTGGAACCTCACATATTTCTTCATCTCCACAACCCCATACACAGGACTAAGGGAGCAGAAAAAAAGAAAAGCGTGAGCAGCCACCAAGGAGGATGTTTTGTGCCTGCTGGAATCCCCCACCACCCTGAGCTCATTTCCCCCTGTCCCGTGGCAAGGTGCATCCGCCATGAGCTTGTGGGGGCCCTGTCCCAGTTCAGAGGGGCTGTGAGGAGGGAGCAGTCCTTCAGCCCTGCTGCTGGAGAGAAGCTCTGCTTAGGCTCCTTGACTGAAATATCCTCAGAAGCTCTGCTCTCTACAAAAGCTAAGGAACCACATGCTGGTGCTCCTGTCCTTGCTGACACAAGCCACTGAACCAGGAGACTGAAAACAATATGGTAACGACCCTGTTGACTTCAGAACGTTACTCCATAAAACTCAGTGAATCTTGGACCAGGAGAGCAGGTGGGAAACCCCAGTTTTCCTCTCTTCCACACTTGAGGTCCTGTTGTTGGCTGAGGAAATGTACTTTGCCTTCCCCTCAGTTGCAGTTTACTATCCAGAAGCTGAGGCTCATTCCCCTTGCCCAAAGCAGTGTCTAGCCTAGCCCACCCACCCCTGCTCCCCCGAGACAACAGGCCAGTCTGTGGCCACTGGCAGAGCTGTTTTCATCATTCTGCTCCATCCTACAGAACGAAAAATACCTTCAGTGCTGCAAAAGACTTCGGTGGTGAGAACTAACAAGCTGTCTGAAAGTGCTCCAAAAATCCTAAGTGGGAATTTGACTGCACAAAACACCCAGAGAGGAAGAAGTGGGTTTTCCCTGTGCAGTTTTCTTGCTTAGTCATAATTTCAAGATAACATCCGGAGAGTAGAAATAGCATCTCTGAAGGGTATTGGGGAAACTCTTCTAAAGTATGTAACAAGCAAAATAACTGCAAACCTGATGAAAATTCAGAAGGTTTCTAATCCAGCTAGGATATATGAAAGAGCCCCCTGCCCTCTGGCATATTTATTATTGGTTTCTATTTCTCCAGTGGAAATATATGGTAACATTTAAGCCCATTGGCACAAAGCCTGTCCTTCAGGAGCTGTTTGCCAGCCCCTCCGAGTTTATGGTAATGTAAACTGAGAAATTGTTCCAGGGCCTAGATCATGGGTGTTGCCTCTTCCCATCCTGTTTCCAGTGCAAAGATCCAAAAAAACCCCACTTCATTTCACACTTTAAAGGAATTGGGGCAGGGAGAGGGGAAGCTTTCCTAGCAGTAATAGTGACTTTTTTATAAAATGAATGGGTCAGTTCTGGAAATAAGTAAGACTGAAACTGCTAATGCAGTTCCACCCAATCAAAGCACTGAGTGTCAACACATCATCCGAATTGTCAGTTCTCCTTATAACTCCTTTGCAATATGTTACTTGGCTAATATTGTCCCTTCTCACAGCTTCTGAATAGTTAATTATAACATGGTTCTTTCTATAAAATTTTTCAATTTTCTCCTTGCTGAAACTACTGGACCTTGTCTGACAGTCCTCTCGTTTCCAAATTTCACATGTGTTCCTTGGGCCTGAATATTTTGTAATGTACATGAAAATGAACGAATACCTATATTCCTAAACTGCCTGCTGAACATTTGCTTTTCCATCAAGCTGCTTCTCAGTCCCTTCACTCTCCTATTTAACAGAAAATGCCAGTAATTTTTGTGCATATTTTCTATTATAAGGAAAAAATTTTACCATCAATTTATATCACCATTACTGACTGTTTGATCCATTTTTTTGCAAGATGAGTAAATACACACATTGGGGGTTTTCTATAAAATTACTTCCATGCCAGTAGTGGAGGTACACTCTAATTAAGCCAAAGTAAAATATATCTGAGAGACCCACATTTTGGCATCAGTTACAGATGAGCAATCCTATCAAAGGATATTGAATTCCACTGATGCTACAGAGCAAAGGTTCTTCCCCTGTAATTACACTTTAGAAACTATGTTTGTCGAAAAATCTAAGCTGAGAGCAGGCACAACACCTGAAACTTTGGTTCAGCTTCAGTGGGAGAGTTGAATGCTCTAGTGTTTAAGGTAGTAACCCAGGACTTGAGGTTTCCAGCTTAAAGTCTTTATTTCCTCATGGGTTTCTGCTGTGTGATCTTCAATGAATCATTTAATACCAGTCTCTTTGAGGTGTTGCAGAATTTAACACCTGCTGTTTTCAGGGGAAGTTAAGATCTGAAAGACCTAAGACATTGTCTGTCCATGCCTCAGTTGCCCCGCTGTGAAATAGAAGAGTTGCAGGGGTAAGAGCCTTATCTGCTCAGGTATTACAGTCATGAAAACTGATACACTTTGCATTTAAATTCTGCTCTCATTTTACTGAAGTGCATATAAGCACAAAGCATTTAATACTTGGTAGAGCTTCTTAGGACCTTGATAATTTCTGAAATACTATTTCTTTAATTTTTTTATATTCTGCTTTTCCTGCTAGCATTAACTAGAACAGCAAAATACCTTACTTTTTGACTAAATAGTTTAATTTCTCTCTTCTGCTGTGGAGACTGAAATGGTTTAGATGCACTGTTACTTGTAGCCCTTCACCTGGAAAAATTCCCTGACAGTGTAGGGTGGTAATGGTCACTCTTCCTCATGGCTTTAACTATTCTTTTTCCAAAATCCTTCCCTCTCCACTCACTTACCACCCTTTTATCTCTTATGCTTTTTATATCTGTAGCATTGTGTCTTTTTTTACATCTTTGCCTCCCCTTCTCCCACCACCCAACCCTCTTTGGGTGTTAGATATGGTAACATAGAACTTGGACTAGAATAGATGGTACAACTGCTACAAACAAATGAAGCTGGCTAAGACTTGCTGGTAGCCTGAAGAAAATCCCACATATGGAATTTTCTGTAATTTTTAACACAGAATAGAATAAAAAAGCACAGGAGCAGTCTCCTTTGCATAATCAGATCAGCCTCCTCTCTTTCATAACTGCTCCTGCTGTGCTGTCATCCCCACCCTCACCCCCACTCCATGCCCTTCACCTCCTTGTTGATCTTCTCTCGCTTTCCACCACAAATCCTCTCCTTTATGTGAGCATCACTCTCTCATGGCCTTTCTCAGGCAACATTATGCACAGTGGACTCCTCCTGTCATCCCTTCCTACTCAGTAAAATCACACCACTCTCCTCTTGGCAGCCTTCACTGTCAGGTTTAGTTGCCTTGCCAATAAAGCAAGACATCTCCAAAGTGAATCCTTCCTGGCAGCACTCCCTTTAAGGATAATGATTAGGAGCCTGCACTTCAGAGACAAAATCAGTGAAATTAAAGGAGCAAAGCTTTGGCCATCCTGCTGTATGAGGGAATGCTGCTGTCCTGCCATCTCATAGAAAACAAACTTGGAACAGCTCCTCGTTTGAATAGCTCCTCTTTTCACGTCTTAAATTAATAATAACGATTAACAATAAAAATTAATAATAAAAATATAGTGATAGAAATAAAGCAACTATGTATATAGATAGAATCAGTGTCATAAAGTCACTGTTGTGACTAAGGACTGGGTGGGTTTCCCTGCCCACAACCCTGAGAGAAGGCAGGAAAAGTGCTGCTGAGTTGTGACTACCTCTCAGTTCATTACTCTTTCATCACTCCCTCCCTGACCTCGGGACAGTTACTGTTTAGCCCTGATGAGAAACTCCCTTGGACACTCTTTAATTTACTTTTTTTTTTTAAGAAAATCCTCCAAATATGTATTTCAGATGCCACCATAACAACCATTTCTCAGCACAGGATCAGCAAGGTTAGTGGCACTTGCTAGAAAATTTGTTAAGTTTCATTTCTAAGAGATAAGGCACTTGTTAAACTGGAAGTGAACTTGATCATACAAAAAAGTAGACTAACATGAGTAACATATTTATATTATTTGGAGAGTCATCTTTTGGAGGGAATTTGAGCACTTAAAAGGAAAAAAAGCTCACAATGGTAATCCTTCCAAACTGATGCAGCACGAAAGGAAGAACATATGATCCCTCTGTGCTAGGAAGCCACGTACCCAAGGGGACCTATTACAGCTAAGCATTAATTGGTGAAAGTCTGGGAGAAACATTTGCAATTGCTGGAGATGTTTGCTGTGAAGATGGCTGATTTGCATAGGGACACTCCTTAAGTGCTTTGTAAATGACATTAATTAGTTATTTTACTATTTAAATTACCTTTAATTATTCTTGCATTCGACAACTTTGCACGGGGTGCATCATCCTATTTGTTTGTACCAGAAAGCATCCATCAGTTGAATAGAAACAAAGATAAAGAAAGAAAAGCAGGGCATTTCTCATCCACTTTCATCTTGTCTTTTCTGGCCTGATAGCTTAAGAACCCCTTTTCCTCATTTTCTTTCAGAACTCATAAAGTTACTTGTCTCAACGTTAGCAGGTTGATTATGATTATTATTCTTTACGAGATAGAAATTGTTTCAGCCTCAGTGATCTTTCTGATGCCTTTAAATATACCCCCTAATTTTCACAGTTTTACTGTTTTACAGATCTGTCTGCAGTTGGCAAATTTCAGTTGTGTGACACTGCACCCACAAACACCAAGGTGCTACAGAACATATCAGCAAAACTGGGAAAAGGGAGAGCTAGAACGAAAGCTCTTCTCCAGTTTGGAGGTGAAAAAATAAAAGGCAACAGCATCCAGTAATTTCACTGCAACACTCACCAAAAAAATAATGCCAGGTCTCTGAAATGCCAAGGCTTAATAACTATGCTTATCACAGTGAAGCTGGATTCACTAAGTGTGTCTAGAGGCTACTGTGCTCCAGCAACAATAGATTTCCAAACACAAAAGTCAGTAAGATCTTTATTGCACTACAATAGCAAATATTTAAATGTATCCAGAAACTAGAGGCAAAGAATTACTCTCAAGCTAAGTCGCTGCCATGTTAAGGTCAGTGTAAGCTCTCTAAAATTAATTATTTTTTTTACCACCATTACTCTTTATTTAAAACTCATCTTTGACTCTGTGTCACTTTGAAACTCATGGTCATGCACACAATTTAATCAACCATATTCCAGTCCTTCTCTTGCTTGCCTAAATCCGGCTTTAAAAGTTCTTTGTCTTCTGGTTCTTCCTTCCTTAGGAGGTGATTATGACCTCCTTACATCTTTCTGTAAATACTGCCCTTCACTGTCTTCTTGTCCTGCATCACATTTTGGCATGATCATATCTTCTAAAACAAATGAAACTATCATTCTGTGTCGCATTTATCAGACAGATTAGGACAACCTAGATTTCATTCAGACACTGTTTGCTGTAGGTCTTTATCCAATGCCTCCATCTACATGTGACCTGAATGAAAGTATGTCTTGTGGATACTTTTTTCACTGGGATTTTAAAACTAATCGAAGCCTCTTAATTGAAATGAATGAAGACAACATGTTCGTTCATCCATATTTTATCAGAAAAATTAACTATACATGGAATTAATTTATGGCACTTTGTTTACATTTAACTATAAATGAATATGAAAAATGAGTGACATGTTGGAGAAACATGGAGACAAAAAAACCTGTATGGGAAAATATAATTGCCTGCCAAGAATCTATTTGTGCAATTTCAGCATCAGATAATAATCTGATTATTTTCAGAACACAGGAAGAGTTCTGAACAGATTTCATTCAGTGTTGTTAACGAAATCATAAATATTTTTGTGCATGTGAGTGTGTTCTTTAACATCTTTGGGATTTTCACAAAGTTTAAAAGTGTCCTAATTTGGAAGTGTCTTCTGATGTCTGTGGTTGGATCCAATTTCACCACCCCCACATGGTTGGAGGGTGAAGATTTTGGGAGTTTTTAACTACATGAAACATGCTGAAGAACTGACTATAAAGTGGTAAGAAAGGCAGTGGCTGTTCCTTCAAATTCCCATTTAATGGCTGCAGACAGGAGAAACAGAAAGAGGCTGAAAGCTTCAAGATCAGAGGGGAAGTTGGTGGAAAAGGTAATCCTCCTCTGTCTAGACTCTCTAAATCGGAAATCATTGCCTCCTAATTCTTGTTATTTAGTACAAGGTTGAAAAGAACGATTTTCATGCTGGAAATGCCTCCAGGCACCATCACAAACTGTACCAATTCCCACCCTCGCTTTGCCCTGCCCTGCCCAGTGTCTTGCTGCTGGTAACTACTGGAAATATTTTGCCCATTATTCCAAGGCAGCAGTTCATGTTTCCTCATTTTGACTAATTCTGCTTTTTCTCAAGGTAGATTTTGTTAAGATTCTGGTGGGTATTAGCTAGAATTAGTAGTAGCGATGACTAGGGGAGGTGAGGGAAAGAAAAAGAAAGCGAGAGAATGAAACCTTGCATGAACACAGCACAATTGAATTGATTTCAGGGTAAAATCTCCTGTTGCCATAATCTGTTCCTACGTTACTTTATAATACAGAATCTCTTCCAATTACAGAAGTCTGATTTTTGTTCTTTGTTGGTAAAATTCATTCTAAAAAATAAGTTGGAGTCCTGTTCTTCATCACCATCCCTGAAAGTGTTCACACTTCGAGGGCGTTGGGATGTGCTTGGCAGAGTCAGCTACCTGCCAGTGTTCTCAGCAGATTTTAACATAGAATACTGAACACTGAACAGGAAGCTTGATCTTTTGACTATGAAAAAGAGATGAACAAATTAAATCTTCAGAAGAAGAATTTTGGTTTGTTTTCTTCAGGAAAAGAGTTTAAAGCTGAGTTGAATTTTATCAGCTTTGCAAAAAATAAAGTCTATGGTATTTGAATGTATTTCCTACCATCTAATTTCTGGTGGATTATTCTAAGAGTTACACATCTGCATTGTGGCATTCCCAGAAGCATGAAGCCTAGAGACTGAAGAAGAGGGTTATGAACACATTTTGAAAATCAGAAACTGGATGAAAGTTTGAATGGTGTTCTTCATAAATAGATTTAAGTATGGAAAGCCAAAGATGTCAAAAAGCCAAACAATGCAAAATTATTTTGCTGAAATCTTAATCCCAAATACCACAAGGAAAGTGTTTCATGGCAGGTGTATCTGGCAGTAGCCATAAGTGCAGGAAATATCCATCTGTATGAAAAAAGACACTCTACTGTACCCCAGAGCTGCGTACCCTGACATCAGTGAGGGCTCAGCTGTTTCCTCATCACCCTGCATCTCTCCCTACGAAGGAGAAGGACTGACGTTCTGCCAGGGATGTGCTTACTGGTGCCAAGCTGAAGGATGTCTTCCTTCCTTCCTTCCTTCCAGCTTTACTGCTAGATGGCTGCTGATTTTAAAAGAGTTGATGTTTTCTCTCCTTCCTCAGTTTCTTTGACTCTGATAAGAAGGTAATAAGGTTAATTTCCCTAATTGCTAATTTCATGCTTATTTGCCTTGAAATTTTCAGGCAATAAGCACTGTTAGAGTTCAGTGCTATTATTTCTGCACTGAATTCGTGAAGGCAGCCTTTTACTGTGCAGCATCTTATCCACTGTTTCGCTGTCTATAACAGGTATAGAGCCAGCCAACATAACTTTTATGTTTCCTGTATAAAGAACCCAGAATTTACCCAGAGTATTTATTATTTGATGCTGTTAGCATCCAACAAATCGATTTGGGACAGGTGAAAAACTACAATTTCTTGCAATTAATTTCAAATATATTTGAAACATTCATTGGTTGAATAGAATTTAACTTCATTTTTAGTTTGGTTTGTTTTGTTTAACTTCTGAAATATAACCAGTATCTAATCTGAATAATGTGTTTAAGCACTTTGCCCAACAAAAAGCTAAGAATGTGTTTAAATGCTTTCCTGAAATGCAACCTCAAATTTTTCCTCAAGATCTACATGTAACCTCATTCTTTCTACAAGACTGAGGGGTTTTTTATTTTTTTTTAATTTCATGTATCTAAAACTTCATTTTAAACTGCATCCCTCTTAACAGGTAATACGAATACTTTTTTGTCTTTCTTGCAAAGAGAGTTTGCTGCAGCCTCTGCCATAAAGCAAATGAGAAGCTTGAGTCTAAGCTACAGAGTAGCTAATTCCATTTAATATTAATAATTAGTCAGAAGTGTCTTGGACAATATGACCAAACAAAAGCTGTGCTCAAAGAAATCCCAGTCCTTCTAATTTCAATACTTTGATAGATTCTTCGCTCTCGAAGGCTCAAATAAATAAATAAATAAATGAGGCCAAGGAATTCATTTGAAATATTAATTAAAATGCAAATTAAATCCAGATTGCATGGGCTTTAAAAACTGTTCTCTGAAGTTCCCATGAATATAAAGCATGTGACAAGCTACTGTTTTAAATGAGATCTACATAAACATACATTGTTGAAAAACTGCTTGGCTTGAAAATAACCTTACCAACACCATGAACTGCGAATAATGAGCGAAAACCTTCAGCAGCAGCAGCTTTCATTGCTGGCAATGCTGTTTGTGAGGCTCAGTAGCGTGGCAGGAGGAGGGTGATGTGACGTGCCCTGGCCACCACCACTCTGCCCATCTGCGTTGGTGGCCGGCTGCCGCTGGCCGGGAGGATGCCAGCTCCGGCGGGATGCGGCGGTGCCAAGGTGGATGGGCTCTGGGAGCGCTGGTGCTCCAGAACCGCTGCCAGCCGGGGAGGCAGGACAGCCACCCCCTGGCACCGCTGCCCTGGCGTGTGCAACCAGGCCAGCCACACTCAGGCACCACACACACCTTCCCATTCGGAGTAAGGGAAAGCGGAAAATACCCAATTCTTCCCTCCGTCAGTGCAAAGATGTTCCGTATGAGGTGCTCCCCTCCTGAGCTGGCCAGCCTTGCTCACAGCACATCCTGGCTCCAACCGGTGCCTTTTTCTGTGAAGTCTCTCCTTGACTGAGTGCTGCAGATAAATTGCTGCAAGACAAAGACAGATTAAATAAGAGCACCACCTTAAGCAGAGACTAACTCAGGCATCTGGAAATCCTCTCTCCCGGCATCCTCTTAATGTAAAACAATGCTGTTGACAGATTACAATTTCTATTTAGTTTGTTTTCGGGTTCATCCCACTCCCAAAATCAAGCCTTGTGTCTATGGATGCTAAAAAGCTTTAGCGGAGAAGTTTTCAGCTCTCAGCAGTAGTTTGTGAGAGCTCTGTTCTTTCTCATGCGAAACTATGCAAAACATGATAAGGTTTTCTGTAAACAGACTTTGTTAATCTTGCACTTGCGTTTATAATTAGAATTGTTGTGATACTGACTAGAGAAATGAATGATGTGTGAATTGACCAATTACTCTGATAGGTAGTTAGTTAGAGGTCCAATACCTCTTGCCTTTTAGGAAAACACTAAAAGAACTAAACACATAAAAACCCGTCTTTTATTAAATAAAAAAATCAATCAATCAATCCATTCCTTTCTGCTGACCACTCGCGTGTCTGAGTCCTAATTGCCTCTTGGCACCACCGACAGCAACATGTGTCTATTAGGAAAGGGTTTGTTTTACTTCTGACCAACAGAGTTTTTATAGTTTGCCTGGCCACCGCTTCTGTCCCCCTGCCAAGCAACATAACCCTGTTAACCAGCACCTGGAGCAGGATGTGGGATGGCCCAGGCTCTGCTATGGCCACTGAGCTCTTTATGAGGAAGATAAATGATGTTCAGGATACAATGTAAACAAGCAATCCAAGTACCTCCCCACAGTCTTGAGAACATCAGGCTTTCTGGAAGAAGCTTGTACATCATGAACATCATGAAAGAGTCCATAAGGAAGAGAAAGATTCTGCCTCAAGAGCCTCAGTGAAGCCATAGTAAATAATGCATAGGGCCACATGCTGAGTGACAAAGCTAATAAGAAACATCAAACATCTGAATGTCCTCTGAGCCTCCTCCATCCTGCTTGCCAAACAGGCAGGTGCTCAGAGAAATACAAGAATGTGACTATGGATAAGAAGAGCTTATCAAATTGCAAAAGCTCTAGGAGCTGAGTTCAGGCTACAAACCTGCCCTGCTCGGGTATTTCCTAATCTGTAGATGCAGGACTTGGTAATGAAAAACATTAATGTGAGTTTGAGGTGTGGCAAATAATATATGAAATTTATACTGCCCCACTAGGGAGAGCTTCTAGGAACACAATTTAGTTTCCGTACTTGGAAGAGTTGATCTCCCAGCATTTTGTCAGCCACTGAAACCATTGGTGTCCTTGGCCATTTATGCATAGCTGTAAGCTCTATCAAGACTAATTAACGCTGCTGAAAGATCAGCCTCAGCGGGAAACACCATCTAAATGTGATGCCCTTGCCTTTAATTTCTGAGCAGACTTGGTTAAAAGAAAGTCAGGTAACTTGGCACAGAAGCGCCCTTTGTTTTCAGAGCTATCAGACTTTAAAGTATTTTTTCACTTAATTGAAAATAAAATTTCCCCAGAGTGCTGAAGTCTGCTCTTAATGCATGTGCACAGCTCTAATTAATGTTAATTATTTGCATTCACCAAGGGGAGAAGTGTATTACTTCAGGTGCCTACTTGGAATACGTTACTTTAGCCCTTCATGTGACTCCAAGTGGTGCACTCAAAAGGAAAGATGCAGCTGCCTCAAGACCCAAGTGTCTGGTGCCTGAGGATAATCCAGATTGAGTGTGGGACAGGATGTGCTGCACCACAAATAGCACAGCCAGGCTTCCTGCACCACACAAAGTCTGACTCACAGAGCTTGCACACACAGCAGCACAGAGATCACTGCAAGTTCATTTTCCCTCTGCACATTTGGGCAGGGGACCCTGTTCATGAGATGCTTACACGGTGCCCAGCCAAAGGGCCCATGAGCTTTGGTGCCACAGTGCCTCAGCACAACCAGAAAACAAGCACTGCTCAGGCTGGGGCCACACGAGAGGCCAGTGCTCAACACAGAAACAAAGCCCAGATCTCTGGAGATCTAAGCTCAAGCTTTATCTACTCAGCTACACTTCATTTTGTGGCAGGGCTGAAGTCCCCAAAGGATGTTTCTTACAGAGCACCACTGAAATAATGAAGCAGGACAGATTTATTCCAGTTCAGGAATCTGGTCCATACACTTTCACTGTAAATAAACTGCAAAACCTGGACATCTTCCATGCTCTTCCCCACACATACAAGTTCATCCAAATTCATCAACCTTGCCAGCATCTTTCTAGATGGTTACCCTCTAACTAGGGCTGTATTGGATAACTGTAACCCAATTTGCTGCAGCTGCGTGACCCTGGCTCGCTTTTGGAATGGAGCAAGCTGCGGGAGGAAGTGCCAAGTGGGAGCCCACCTGCCAGGCAGCCAGTGTAGCTAGAAAGGACCAGTCTGAATGTGCAAAATCTGGCAGGTGGCAAAGATGTGCTGTTTATTTTTCCTAATGACAAAATTAGCACATTGATAATAATCAAACAGAGCTGTGTGCAATGGGGGGTTATTTAATTAACAAACGTCCTTTTCCAGGTATGAGCAGGACACAGGCACTGTGCTCACCCATGCAAGCTGTCACTCACGTCCCTGGAAAGCTCATATGCAAACTGCCTTCAGCTTCCTTTGTCTGGGTTTGCTCTGGAGAGGAGGTGGATCCTACTTGCGTTTTTTATTCACGTATTCTCTTTCTGCACAATATTTTTGCTCACATCCAAGAACACGGATCACATCTAATAGAATAGGTTGCTTTGAAAAGCCCAGTGGAAAAGGCATTCTTCCAATATGTGTCCACAAAGCAGTGTTGGGAATGCTGCCTACTGCTACTTCTAACTACAGTACATCTTCATGTCTCACAACTGCCTGATCGAAATTGGGTTTTTTCCTTATTAAGTTACCTGTGGCTTTAATATTTAATAGAGAGAAACATCTTAGTCTTTGACTACCTTTATGTATTACAGCAGCTTCACAGGCATGATCGTGCTCTTTGTTGCATCCAGCTCTAGGGACCCATCCAGCAGCAGAAGTCGATAGTGGTGATACAAATGTTCTTCTCTGGGTTTGTTATACATCGAAGGAGTTGGAGCAGCTGCTCAGAGCTGCATCAGCCCACCTGTGCCACCCGTGTAAGAGGGAAGCTGGTCAGCAGATGTGTAACAGGAGAGATTTCATTGTTGCATACTGTCCTTCAGAAAGAAGGCAGGTGAGGAAGAACTGCAGTAGGCACTTTATAGAAAAGTCAGCTCAGAGCAGCAGATGTTTTCAGTTTACCCCTGTGCAAGGGACATCATCACACTGAACTTTCTTACAACAGAGTCATAAATTCCTAACTCCAACAGCTTCCATTTTAAAAAAACTAGGAGGAAAACATTCAAGATATAAAACTCAGGTTTACTTTTACTTATTAGTGATGTGCTCTAGAAAAATCCTAAGCTCAAGCTTGCTAATTTGCTGACAGCTTCTTCAACAATCAAGGTTATACAAATGTTACATTTTCACTCATTTTATGGAGACAAAATCCAGATGTGGATTAAAAACTTGTATTTCTTCAATTACGGCTGGTTGGAAACAAAGTTTTAGATTTCCTTTGCTTCAACTTTGAATTTTACTCATTCCATTTTGTTCTGCTTTTTTTATTATTTTTATCAGCACTAAAATCTATTCTAGGTAAGTCCAGATAGCCAGAACCAGCTCTCAAGAGTTACAGGATAGTCAGTACCATGAGACCAGTGACAAGGTAGCATTTTAACAGTCCTTTAGTGAGGGCAGTTGTGTAACCAGGCTTGAATTTCTCTAGCTAGCTTGGCTAATTCGGGGTCGGTAAAATACGGAAGCAGATTTAAGAGAAGAAATTAAATGGATACAGCCATATATCAGCTCAGGAAAGGAATGTTCCTCTCAGGAGCTCTAGGGGTGTTTGAAGAGCCTTGTGGGATTGTAGGAAGCCTAGCATGGCAGTCGTGGTTGAGATGGGAGCACCTCATCAGATAAATACAGTCACAAACCTGTGGATTGGTGGTGCAGAGTCACTGAGCACCTTCCTGGTGCTGGGACAGAGACAGTCAATGAGATGAGATGAGTCAGGAGAAGTGTGACAGGAAGGCGGAGGAGGATGTGAATAGATTAACATTCCAACCAAGAATTGCATATTCATCATTGTAACTATTCATTAAAGGGATCAAAGAGCTGCAGGTAAAAGGCCAGAAAAGAAAGGATTAAAATTATCCAGGTGCACGTGACAAGATTGCACTGGAAAACTGCAGAGTGGGATTTTGAGAAGGGTGGATAGGAGCTAAAAAGGTAGGATCAAAGCTGAAAACTATTGTCATGTAGAGCCAAAGAAACTTGGAAGACAGAGTTTGTGATAACAAAAAAGAGAAAAGTGCTGAAGTCCAAAAATAAATTGAATTTGGCCAGGAGGAGACAAGACACAGGGCAGACGTGGGATTAAATGGATAGCAGGAGTCAGGAGCAGGTTGTGTGGCTGAAGACAATGAAAACGCGAGGTGAGATAATTCTCAAAATGATCAGAGAATTGCCTGTTAAAACGGGGCTAAATACAAAGAAGAAGGATGTTAAGGATGGAGTCAGTAATAGTGAACACAAGGCATACCTGGAGGCAAAAACTTCAAAAATTATAATGTAATTAGGGATGTTGGCATAGTAAGTACCAAAGTAATAAAAGCTTTCTCTGCTGTATTTGGAGGTGGGGAAGATGTTGCTGAGGCTGGAGAGAGTTTTTTCTCTCTCTCATGCTTTTTCTTTCGTATGTGATTTACTAAAACACATGCAATGGGTAAGAAGTTTGTTATCAGCAATCAAACTTGGAGCAAAGGAATAGGGAAAAAGAAGGAAAGAAGAGAGATCCAGAACTGTGTAGCCAGTTTTGTTGTTCCGTTTGTCGTAGAAGAAACCCTGTAAGAAAAGTCTGAAATTAACACATGCACATATACACGTATATAACTTTCAATTCAAAGCACTGAAAATAGTAAATGCTCCAGAGATGGATATCATGGGTTTTGTTTAAGGCATAATCTCTATTCCTTTTGAGTTTATGGAGCAAGAAGAGCTGTTGAAATTGAGTGAAAGCTGCAGACAAAGTCTTTAATCAATCTCCAAAGCTGTTTATTGCAAGTATAGTATAAACCAATAAAGATTAATGTCGGTTTCTGTAAATCACAGCAAAAAGCATCTTCTCTTTCACTGCCAGAGGTGTAAATATCTTCCCTTTTTTCTCAGATTTAACTGTAACATGCTGGCTGCAGAGGTTCTTCAGGGGAAAACAACACAAGCACAGTGTCAGTGCTACTAAAACAAGTAAATTTAAAAACAACTTGTATGTTTATTTACAGAACTGGAGACTGCTGGAAGTTTTAGGCACCTAATTCCTACTGAGCAGCTTTGAAAATGTCAACCCATCTACAGAAGAGAACTGCCAATTAACTGCAGCTACCACTGGAGCAGGAACCCGACACACAACAAGGAGCAAATTGTCTTTCCAGGACACATCCCACAGATTCCAGGCAGTGAATCCAACAGACATATCACCTTGTCCTTTGCAAAAGTAGTGGATGGCATTTCTTACTATTATCTTCTGGTTTTTAATAGAATTTTATTTTATTTGGTTTGGTTTGGTTTGGTTTGGGTTGGTTTGGTTTGGGTTGGTTTGGGTTGGTTTGGGTTGGTTTGGGTTGGTTTGGTTTTTTGGGCAGAAGAGGAAAAAAATAAAGTGAGTGACAAAGGAAATTTTAAAAAATTCCCAGGGTAAATTCAAAAAACATCTCTATCCACGTGGCGTCAAGCCTATTTCATGTTCAATTATGGGCTTATAGCATAAGAAATGGATTTAGAGCAGAGACAACAGAAAGCCCTGGGACAGCTAATGTGGCAAAAATAAAATGCAAAACAGAAATTTATTGCCATATAAGAGAGTCAACATAAGAGCTGTGCTTTCCTACAACTCCTGCCAGTGCCACTCTCCCATCATTAGCTGCTACTTGGACACTTCTACCAATACCTCACAAGAAAACTTTAACAGCTGCCCTTTTACTCCTGTCCTGATCTGTATGAGCTGCAATGCATCTTATGCAGCTCCACAAACTGCCTGCCCAGGGAGAGATCCTGCCTTTTTAACCAGGTGGCCAAACCTTCTTGTACTAACTGTGAAGAGAAATGCTCCCTCCTCCAGGAGGAAAGTCACAGTGCTTAAGCAATGCTGTTTCTCTCGAAAGCTCTCTGAAGGAATCTTTCTATATAAAGTGATTGTAACAGGCAGTTGATAGAAATTATCCCCTTGGGGTAGGCGCTTAAATTTTCTGGGGCACTTCAGCATAGATGTTATGACTGCAGAGCAGTGGACAAAGAGTTTTATCTTAAGGAAGATCAAAGCAGACAATCAAGTTCATTCATCTAAAAAGTAAGGACCAGTGTCGGTCAAAATACTGCATTGTAGCAGACACAAGTGAGCCTTCAGAGAAATGGTGTCTCACCTGAGGTCTCTGCACACCAGCTGGAGCTTTGCAGAAGGCCATGGTAGGTTGAAGCAGCACACAAAACGCTGAGACCTTGGCAAAATGCTCAGAAAAAGCATCATCACACTGAAACCTGTCTCACAAGATGCTGTCAGAAAAATTTACGAACTTCCCTTTGCTGAACATAAAGTTGTGCATAGGCTGAGTGAGAAAAATGTATTTATATGTTCATCCCATTTCTGAGCTCAAAGGCAGAACGGTGACATAAGATTCAGTCACTGCATTTGGAGGAGGTTCCTCCAAACCCCCCACTGATATGTCTGAATCATTTTTTCTGTTATCATTCTTGTTAAATAGTTGAGATGTTTAAATGGAATTTTCCTTTAGGATTCAACACCAACTGTTGAAAATGTTACATGGATTAAAACCCAGTTAAAGAATTTAAAGTTATGATATAATGCTTTTCTGAGTCCCACTCCAAACTGCAAAGCAATGATAAAGTTACTAGAATATACAAACAGAACTCAGAGATTTTTGCTTCTGACTTTTGATAAAAACTTTCAAGGAAAGAATATTTTTATTCCAGAAGCATTTAATAATGCCAAGGTACTTGTTCTGTTTTCGTTAATTAAACTTAAGGAACATGGAAGTGGATAAAAGTTCATTAAATAGGTACAGGCTGATGGTGAATTGGAATACTAATTGAGCTTTTATGTTCAACAAAAGAGATACAAATGGAAATGCACTGTTATTCTAGTGAATGCCTCACATAAAAGGCCCCAATGGAGCAGAGAATGCATGAAGAAAATTGGATTGTAAAATCTCTGAGATAAAGATCAGTTCTATGAAACATGATGCCCCATTGCTTGCTTTTCTATTTTGAGAAGATTCTTTTAATAATGCCAACAAATGATGCAGTGACTGCTGTAGGTGCATTTGAAAGGTTCACAGTCAGATTCAGAAATGAGGCAGTTAGATTCAGGGCTTAAAGTACAGAAGGGAATGTGATGGGACCTTCATTTATTTAATGGAATGTTTGAGTATCCCTGGCTTAAAGAGCATGAAAACCTTAGATTAGAAAGAGTCACATATTCTGACGTTGTTCTTTAAACTCTTGAAGTGTAGTGGCTATTTGGCTTGGTAAACCTTTTCCCAGGTGAATTTGTAGCATATCCCTGAAATTCATATGAACTATTCAAGCTTAGAGGAGAAGAAATGGGGGTGGGCTGAACTGAAAATACAAAACATTGTTCCTGAAGCCCGGAGAACACAGCTGAACCATGTGCTTCTCCCTGGTTTTCCCCCTCTAGTAACCACAACTGGCCATGTGTTGGAGGAGATGCCTTCCATCTCCAAGCCAGCTTCTAAGATGGTCCTTGTGATTGAATCTGACTTCTCACTGTCAATGGCAGTGATACCAAGAGACTTTCTTGAAACACCAAAAAGAAATTGTGGATACAGCATTCCCCACACCTTTTGGAAGCCAGCTCACCTAAGAGCACTGACAGCCAGTAAAGAAAATTATGGAATGGCAATAGCAAATGCTAAGAATCTACACAGAGGAGGGCTGAATTTCAGGGCATTTTTCTCTGTCTGAAGTAAATGTTCATGGTAGGGCAAATAATCACTTTAAAATGTACTTTATTTTAATTATGTGTTGAGCCAGAGATGTTTATATATTAACCTCCATATAGAATTCTCCAAATATTGTTATGTGGTCACATCAGATGCAATTTGAGCTGCTCCCAGAGTTCACCACAAGATATTGAATCTGGACTTATGTCCTCTGTGTCCAGACAGCACAGTCTCTGTGCATGTAAATTACCATTAAAAAGCCCATTGATCTATTTGAGTTTTTCAGCTGTTTTGTAAGATAATTTTGACTGTACAGAGACATCTCCAGACAGTCTAATTCCATCTACATCCCTGTGTCTTCAGTGGTGTCTAGCCAGGACAAATAATTAGGCACAGGAACTCTAGTGGGGTTTCAGATATTAAGGAAATGTTGGTAAAATTACGGAGTGCATTGCCCTGGAGTGGATTCCCCAGGGAAGGGCAGGGAGTGCTCATTATTGAAGGTATAAGAGGCAGCTGGTAGGAAGACCATAAGTATACATCCTGGCATTGGGAGAAGGAGGAACTACATGATCTTTGATCTGCCTTCCAGCCATATGTGATGATCATTGTACAGTCATGGTGGTTTCTGTCAAAACTGCTTCAGGGTACCTCACAATATAGAAAAAAAATAAATTCAGATGTAAACATGAATCCTGTCAAGTCCAGTTTAAAGTACATGTAGATTTTGCATTCCTGTCGTAAAAATATAATAGATCTAAAAATACCATGCCTACTTATTTAGGGGGTTTTATAGATTATTCTCAGACTCTCATGTCATACAGGAAGGACCATTAAAAATTCAACTGTTGTCGAGCAGAGCATTCAAAAAAAAAACCCCACTCATTTTGTGGACCATGTTTCACCTATGCATCCACATGATAGGATTATAGGGAGACTACCATGATCTCAGATAAGGCAAGAGGCATGAGATCACAGCCACCACATGTGAACAGAAAATCTGATCCAGGATGTGCACTGAACCAGGAGCTTCTCATTGAAACCAAGATTGCTCCCAGTCTTCAGCCTGTACCAGTCACAGATGACGGGCTCAAGAGCAATCCAAACAAAATGCAGACGTTTTCAGGTCTCAATAATTTGTTTATCTACAAAAAGAAACTCATGTGTTTGGTTTTTGCCTTGTCGTCTCCAGTAATTCCAGTTTCACACAGTGCCTTGATCTTTCCATCTTCTCTAGGTGGTGATACCCACTTGAGCGGAATTCATTTACCTGTAATGATAATCTACACAGAGGAGAAAGGGGAGAAGGAAATTATGTATGAGAACATTCTGGCACTGTTAATTTCCACTACTTGGTAACAGCCAAATGCTACAGACACAGCCTCAATTGAGCTGTGAAGGTTATTTGATTTCTTCATGTTCTGCTGATGGTTTACCATCTGTTGTCCTGAGAACAATGCTAAAGGGAGTATTCACACTACTAAAATGCCCCCTGGTAGGACATGTGTTTCTCCAGTACTGCTCTTTCCCTTCATACCCTCTCCTTCGCACCATCTCTAAGTTAATGTTCTTCCATTTACTTTGATAATCCTGATGTCTTCTCAATCATATTTTTTTTCACCTTGCCAGCATTCATATAACTTCTGGCTGTGTTCTTATCAGCTCCCTGGGGAAAGTATTCCTGTAACTGCCTGTTGAGGAGATCTGCCCTCTCTTCTCTGAAGAAGCCAGGCACCATTAGAGACAGAACACAGGATTAGGTGGACCACTGCTTTGATCCAGCAGGCAAATCCCTCTTGAGGCAATTGAAGGTGGCTTTGGGCAGTGATTAAATGAGGCACTGCTAGAGGAAATCCAAAGTGTTGCAGAAAGCCTTATTTGATACAGAATGGCTTTCCTTCTGAATCAGCAACGCCCAAGCAAATTCACATTCTTTTCCGGCTTCAAAAGCTATGCAACTATAAGGAAAACAGAAAGACTCTCATATCCTTGCCAATACAGACGTGTTACTTCACTGTATTCCTGTGTCCAAGATGAGACTTTCAGCATGTTTGAGGTTTAATGCCCCAAATGTCCTGTGCTGCTGCAAAGCATGCTGCTCTCTTTGCTGCTATCACCCTTTTCCCCTGGTTATTTGCTATTTTCTCCAGAGGCTTTTAAATGGAAAGTTTTCATTACCACCCCAGATCCTCTGAGGACTGAACAAGACACACCTATGGCTCTGGGGTAGAAACTGTCTCTCCATTTCCAAGCCTCTCACGTAGCACCAGTTGCAGCATAGCACCAATTTTGCATTTGCAGAGATGTTTGTGCAGCCCCATCCTACCCCTTGCCTGCTGTTCCTGCTTCTCCAGGCACTCAGACTTAGCTCAGCTTCGTGCAGACCTCTCTGCTCAGCTAGTCTGAAGGAGTTTGGGTGAGATCCCCCAAAGTGTGGCTTTTTTATAAGGCAAGGCCATGCAAAAACAGCAGTGCCCAAGAAAATGACAGAATAAATGATTAAAAGTTACAGCTATCAGTCCAAGAGTTTCAACTTATAAATAAAGTCCTTTAATGGCTTCAGTGGAGGCAGGATCAAGCTCTTAAAGTGTATAAATGGATACATACTCAAAGTAATTATAACAATCCTTTATTTTTGTTGACGTAGAAATAAGGCAAAAAGAAGGAAAACAAAGCCAGGGTTTCAGCAGTCATTTTTATAGAAACTATAGAGGATGGGAGGGTTGATATGAGTAATTAACTCACATTTCATCCAGATTAGCAAAACAAGGGATTGTTTCTCTTCATTTACACATCCCTTGCCCTGAGTTTCTGGGGAAGCTTTGCAAATATCCTCCTGTAGTTCCATCCTGAGACAGGTTGTGCACAGGGAGCTGTCCACATCACAGTTTTTAGGAAGTGTGGGGGTTTCCTGAACTGCTGCAGACAGTAATGCAGCAAAATTCAGTTTGCAAAGGCTCGAGAGGATTGTAGCTAATTATTGTGTTTCAGGATTTTCAGAGGAATGTAGCTGCTGAAGTGATCTACGCCAATCTCCCCCCCTCACACTTTTGCCCTTCTTTTGACCATGTGGTGACACTGTCTCTGTTGAGGATTTTGGAAAGAAGTCAAGTAACTAATGAATGCACCAGGCTGCTTCTTTAGAGGACTTTGCATCTGATATGGGAGTTATAGTTATTAACTCCTCTGGCAGCCCATCATTTAATTTACCTGCTACTGACCCCTTTTGTGCATCCAGAGGATAATCCAGTCCACGAGAGCCCTGCTATAGCTGGTGTGCAGGAGATCATTGTCCTATTCCCAATTTATCTAATGTAATCACTTCACTGCCTTCCTATAAGAGCTTTATCCCATCGAGAAGCTTTAGAATAATGTAGAGACATTAGATATTAGAATTTATTGATCCTGAAGTTCATAAATTTCATGAAAATCATGATTCTCCAAAGGAACTTAATCTTCATTTGTTCTTTCAGTAGAGGTGTCAAGATTTAGTTTATGATTCATTAACCCACTGCCCATTGCTACTTTTTCCATATTCAGCTTTTCAGGAAAAGGAAAGATAACTCGTGTGCACTTGCATACAGTGCTTTTGTTTGAGACACCAACTGGTAGCCTCTGGTTTTAAAGTGAGAATGGAATGTGATTTCTCTTACTGACTTCAGCGGGATCTGGCCCAGGACCTTTCATGAGAACTGTGCCACTCACATAGACACACTTCCCTTCAAACATGGTACTAAAGGAAAATACATATCTGAACATCATTTGTTCAGTGTTATTCATTGGTAATAGCTTTTACATATATATGTAAGCCACCTCAAGACACCAAGAACTAATTTCTCCATCTCCACACAGTTGCTATCTATTGTTTTATTTTTACTGCAGAGCACCATAAAGGCTTCTTGTCCCATAACTGGAGAAGTCTGAGCTACAATCTCAGACCAACTGAGTCAGACCACTGACTGGACTCAGACCTGTCATATCTTCACTCTCTGCAATGGCATCCCTGTTGATTTATCAGATTTCTTTTTAAAACACTTAAAAATATCATTATAGAATATTTTAGGTTGGAAGAGACCTTTAAGATCATTGAGTCCAACAGTTAACCCAGCACTGACCAGTCCACCACTATGCCAGGTCCCTAAGTGCTGCATCTACACTTTTTTAAATTACCTCCAGAGATGGAGACTCCACCACTTTCTTGGACAGCCTGTTCCAATGCTCAAAACCCTTTCCACAGAGAACATTTTCCTAATATCCAGTCTAAACCTACCCTGGGGCAACTTGGGTCCATTTCCTCTAGTCTTATTCTTGTTATCTGAGAGAAGAGACTGACTCCCACTTGGCCACAACCTTCCTTCAGGTAGTAGTGGAGAACTTCCCTGAGCCTCATTTTCTCCAGGCTAAACACACCCCACTCCCTCAGCTGCTCCTCATATGACTTATCCAGACCCTTCCCCATCTCCATTGCCCTTCTCTGGACTTGCTCCAGCACCTGAAGGGCTTTCCTCTAGAGAGGGCCCCAAAACTTGATAAAAGGTGTGGCTAACAGCAAGGAATTGGTCTCATTGTTGTTATTTTCTGTTACATTCTGTGTAGAAAGAGACTTTGACTGAGTTTATCACCAGAAGTTCGCCACCTCTAACTGCTGTACTCATCCCTAACCCTGGTATGAACCCTTTCGGCTAAGAGAGGGTTTTCAGCTGAGCAGCTGAACTGAGAAGGGGTAAGTGATACTGCTCAGATACTGCAGTTAAGCTGTAGAGAACTTACATGGGAATAAAGACACCCATGTTCCAGTCTTCTCTACTCTTGATAACATGTTCCCAAAATAACTCTGTGTATTTCTGTCCCACCATGCACTTAATTAGAAGACTGCATTTCACAAACTTTTCCCGTTTTAGATGCCTGTTATTTTTTCCACTTCATAAAACCCTGTGATGAAGTCCATAGTCTTTCTCACACATTGAGAAAAATCCATAATCAAGGGGAGAGAAAAAAAAAAAAAAAAA